>QODF01000010.1:2739622-2782436 GCA_024372805.1 Oostethus manadensis
AATTTTTTTTTTTTTTTTTTAGAAAAGAGAAGCTCATTCGTTCCTCTCTGTGCTGGAGCTCAGTGCATTCTACGTGTTAGTGAGATGAAGCTGTGTGGGGGCAGCGACAAGATTGCATTGTACAGTCTTCAATTCTATTGGTTCCCTGCCTGTACTTCCACTAGCCAATGAGGAGGAAGCTTGTATCCACGCGCTCTTAAAGTCACAGCACGTTTTCCTCTCCGTAAAGGATTATATACCATTTTAATAATAATTATCAGCAGAGTGCATGATTTTCAAAAATACAAAATCCACTAAATATAGAAAAAAACCCATTAAAACCAACATATAAAAGTATTTTGAAAAATAAATTAAAATCTATGTATACCAGATAAAATGTGCAAGGATAAATGTATGAACAAAATTAAAGAAAATAGTTATTCGTTATGATTTTAACACTGTGTTAAAGCGTCATTTCAAAGTCGCTGTCCACTCGTTGGTGCTGAATTGAGTGGATGTCAATAGACTGAAAAAACATTAATACGAAGCATAAGTTGAAAACATTAACACACACACATAATTTTAAAATGGCGCTAATCTAAATTATTTTGGAAAATTTTTAGATGTTTTATTAAAGATAATATAACATAATATAATTTTTACATTTGTAAAAAGTTGGTAGTATGTTTGGAAAGATTAACATGTAAAGGAGAAAATTCAAGAAACAAGTAGGAACACTGTATTGTTGATGCATTTTTAAGTCATTTATCATTCTCAATGTGTTATTTTAGGTGCATGAGGAATGTACCAAAATATTTCTTAGATGGATTAAACAATTGATCAAAGTATGAAAAAAATACATCAATAAATTACATATAAAAAATGACATAAGGCTAATAAACCAACAAAATGGTTTGTGTTGTAAACAATAAAATCATCTTATATTATTGGAGCAGTGACGAGTTGGACTGCAATTAAATATTGTGAAAGAAAAGCTTTGGCCTTGTTGGGGAATATTTGAGGCTTCATGTATGGATTAAATGCATCCAGTTTTCTGCATCCAATCCATAATATATGATTACAAGAAAGACTACACAAGAAAACGCAAATCAACCAACATACTGCATACTGTAGATGAGAAGATGGAACACTAGTTAAACATAAAACATGACCACAGGTGCATGACAAGGAGTCAAAGTGCTGCAAGTCGTCCTTCATTGCAAACAAAGGTAGTGCTCACCTGCTGGCTCTCAAAGGTCCAGGTGCTGTCAGGTAAAGAGGCGTCCAGGACGCTGATGACCTCCTTAAAGTCAGTGGTGCTGCTGGGCTTCACCAAAGTGAAATCACTGTACTCTGACATTGGAGACATGCACGACCTGAAGGAGTGACTCTGAGACATGACGTCTCCTCCCAGAACCTCCACGTACTTGATAGGTCCATCAGTGTTGAGCTGAATGTGCAGATTCCTGTTGGGTTTCTTGTCCTCATCACAGTGTGTCCGTCTCATGCAGCAACTAGCGCCGCTTCTGCTGCTCCTCATGCATTTCACGGATAAGATGAGCAAAGTCACCAGAGAAAGCACGGACACCGAGGCCAGAGACACGATCAAGTAAAGCGTGATTCTGCCGCTCGTCTTGCTGGGCTCGGACGCCTTGTGTCTCAGCTCCAACATGGGCTCGCTCACACCGTCCTCCAGCAGGATGGACAGCGTGACGGTGGCTGACCGGACCGGTTCCCCGTCGTCCTGGACCTCTACAAGCAACCTCTGAGAGGAGTCGTCGTGCTCGGACACAGCACGTTTAGTCCTCACCTCCCCCGTGTACACGCTGACCGTGAACAGGGAGGCGTCTGTGGCCTCAGACACTTTGTACGAGATCCACGCGTTGTGGCCCGAGTCCGCGTCCACGGCCGTCACCTTGGTGACCAGGTGGCCCGCCTTGGCCGTGCGGGGCACCCTTAGATGGGAAGCAGC
This sequence comes from Oostethus manadensis, assembly GCA_024372805.1. Taxonomy (NCBI): domain Eukaryota; kingdom Metazoa; phylum Chordata; class Actinopteri; order Syngnathiformes; family Syngnathidae; genus Oostethus; species Oostethus manadensis. Next base: position 2,741,574 of record QODF01000010.1, read on the forward strand.
ATGCGGGGAAGGGTAAATAACAGCGGGGGCGTTGTCGTTCTGGTCCAGGATAAAAACATGGACGGTGGCGTTGGTGCTGAGAGATGGAGAGCCCTGGTCCTTTGCCTGAACCTGAATGTCAAACACTTTCACTTTCTCATAGTCAAACGAGTGCATGCTGTAGATGCTGCCGTTCTCCGAGTTCATGTACACATAAGACGACACGGACACGTCGTGCACTTTAGAGTCCACGATAGAGTAAGACACTTTGGCGTTTTCACCAGCATCCAGGTCACATGCAGACACCGAGTACAGTATAGAGCCTGCTACTCCGTTCTCCTTTAAATAAACATTATAAGAGCTCTGGGAGAACACAGGAGGGTTGTCATTGACATCAGTGATGCCGACTGATATCGTTTTCTTACTGGAGAGAGGAGGAGATCCTGAATCGGTGGCTGTTATCTCAATCTGATACTCAGACATGCTCTCTCTGTCTAAAGCACCACTGGTAACCAGTGCATAATTGTTAGAAAAAGATGGTTTAAGAGTAAAAGGAGAGCCTTTGGGAAGATCTAATGTTACTTTACTGTTTTCACCAGAGTCAAGATCACGTACACTCAGCAAGGCTACAACTGTTCCCGTATCAGAGTCTTCTGGTACAGAACTGGGTTTAGAAGTGAGTACAATTTCAGGCGCATTATCATTTATATCTAAAACATCAACTTGAACACTGCAATGGCCTTCCATTTTTGGCAACCCTTTATCTTTTGCACTAATGTCAATTCGATAAGAGGACTGATGTTCATGGTCCAAATTATTTTTTAAGAATATATCCCCCCTAATAGGGTCTATATGAAACAATGCCTGCACTGATGGTGGTGTATGTATGCCTAGAGAGTACTCTATTTCACCATTTGGACCATCGTCTATGTCAGTCGCCTTAGTTGAAATCACAAAAGAGCCATTTGGGCTGTTTTCTTGAAGAGATATTTTATATAATTTTCTATCAAATGAAGGAACATTGTCATTAATATCAAGAACATTTATAGTTATTTTAGAAGTTCCAGATTTAACCGGATTGCCACCGTCCATAGCTGTAAGAATTAAATTATGGACGGCTTTTTTCTCACGGTCTAATGATTTATTTAACACCAATTCAGGCATTTTTCTTCCATTGTCAATTTCTTTTACTTTTAATGTAAAACAATCATCTTTGCTGACTGTGTACGTTTTGACTGCGTTATTTCCTACATCAGGATCATCTGCACTCTCCAGAGGAAAATTCACACCTACAACGGTGGACTCGGCTATTTCTATAACATGTTCGTTTTTGAGAAAATTAGGAGCATTGTCATTGACGTCTTTTATTTCCACCTCAATTCGATGCAACTGCAACGGATTTTCTACAACGACCTGCAGGGGGAGCACACAGCTGGCGCTTTGTCCGCATAAAGCCTCTCTGTCTATCCTGTCACTGACCAGCAGCTCGCCCTTCCCCGCATCCACGCTGAAATACTGCTTACCGGCCTCGGAGGCGACGCGCAGCTTGCGCTCAAATATCTCAGACAGTCCCAAAGACAGATCTTTGGCCAGATTTCCCACCACAGAGCCTCGTTTCAGCTCCTCGGGGATGCTGTAACGCGTCTGTGCAGCCACTGTAGTCCACAAGAGGAAGACGTGATGCCACAAAAGAGCCTGCCATCTCCAGGCTCGGTATCCTATTGTCTTTGTCATCCTTGCTCGTTACAACGCAAACATCCACATCACCATCCTCTTCACAGCAATTGTTACGTCCACAAAAACGGGGTGTGGTTCCAGAATAAACGAGCCACGCCGTCCGAGCATAGCTTCTGAATTAAACTGATTTCATTTATTAAAAAAGGAGCTCATTCGTTCCTCTCTGTGCTGGAGCTCGGTGCATTCTACGTGTTCGTGTGATGAAGCTGCGTGGGGGCAGGGACAAGATTGCTTTGTACAGTCTTTAATTCTATTGGTTCCCTACTTGCACTCCCACCAGCCAATGAGGAGGAAGCTTATCCCCATAAGCTCTTAAAGTCACAGCACCTTTTCCTTTTTCCAAGCATTATTACCCTGTTTTAATCACAATTCCCACATTGAACACGTTTTTAACACAAACAGATCCACTAGATTGTGAATAAAATTAATACCAAAATATATAAGTGTTTAAACTTATATTAAACGTATATATAAAGTACTAAAGGGAGAATGATGAATATACAAGGTAAAAATGAATGAAAAAGATTTATTGACTGTGTTGATGCTGTATTCCGAATTCGCTGTCCACTCAGTGGTGCTGAATTGTTTATATGTGAGGAGCATGATCTGCCTTCATCTGTTTAGTGACTTCAGAATTATTTACAAGAGGTACTGATCCTGACTTCAAAATGTTAACACATATAGACAGCTAGATGAGGTTAGATCGACCTTAAATATGAAGTAATAAATCATACACCACATAATAATTGCCCAGATAAGCAAACATTTACTTTCAAAATTAATGTAACAGTATGTGAGTAAATTAGTGGCTATGTTACTTTTATATCTAACACTGTTTTGATACATTTAGAAGTTATTGTCCATCCTCACTGGCTTGCTTGTGATGAGTTGAAATATTATGCCAAATTTTCTGCATAAAAGGCAGAATAGTCTCAAATATTTGTTTAAAAAAATACAATAGAAAAAAGAAATGCGAGGAACTAAGCTGAATAAAACTAAACAAAATGTGGTTTTATGTTGCAAGCAATAGAAATGAATTGTATGTGAACAGAAAGAGGAGTGGATTTTTTAGGGGAATCAACCCACACAACAATTAAAAATAGTATATCAAAAGCTTCACTGTCATGTTCAATATTTGAGGCTTCATGTGTGGGTTACATACATGCAGTTTGCTGCATTCAACCTAAAATATGCCATTACAACAGTGAAGACAACATATAAAAAATAATGTAAACTCAACCAACATACTGCATACTGTAGACGAGAAGATGGATCACTAGTTGAACATAAACCATGACCTCAAAGTGCTCCAAGTCGTCCTTCATTGCAAACAAAGGTAGTGCTCACCTGCTGGCTCTCAAAGGTCCAGGTGCTGTCAGGTAAAGAGGCGTCCAGGACGCTGATGACCTCCTTAAAGTCAGTGGTGCTGCTGGGCTTCACCAAAGTGAAATCACTGTACTCTGACATTGGAGACATGCACGACCTGAAGGAGTGACTCTGAGACATGACGTCTCCTCCCAGAACCTCCACGTACTTGATAGGTCCATCAGTGTTGAGCTGAATGTGCAGATTCCTGTTGGGTTTCTTGTCCTCATCACAGTGTGTCCGTCTCATGCAGCAACTAGCGCCGCTTCTGCTGCTCCTCATGCATTTCACGGATAAGATGAGCAAAGTCACCAGAGAAAGCACGGACACCGAGGCCAGAGACACGATCAAGTAAAGCGTGATTCTGCCGCTCGTCTTGCTGGGCTCGGACGCCTTGTGTCTCAGCTCCAACATGGGCTCGCTCACACCGTCCTCCAGCAGGATGGACAGCGTGACGGTGGCCGACCGGACCGGTTCCCCGTCGTCCTGGACCTCTACAAGCAACCTCTGAGAGGAGTCGTCGTGCTCGGACACAGCACGTTTAGTCCTCACCTCCCCCGTGTACACGCTGACCGTGAACAGGGAGGCGTCTGTGGCCTCAGACACTTTGTACGAGATCCACGCGTTGTGGCCCGAGTCCGCGTCCACGGCCGTCACCTTGGTGACCAGGTGGCCCGCCTTGGCCGTGCGGGGCACCCTTAGATGGGAAGCAGCATGCGGGGAAGGGTAAATAACAGCGGGGGCGTTGTCGTTCTGGTCCAGGATAAAAACATGGACGGTGGCGTTGGTGCTGAGAGATGGAGAGCCCTGGTCCTTTGCCTGAACCTGAATGTCAAACACTTTCACTTTCTCATAGTCAAACGAGTGCATGCTGTAGATGCTGCCGTTCTCCGAGTTCATGTACACATAAGACGACACGGACACGTCGTGCACTTTAGAGTCCACGATAGAGTAAGACACTTTGGCGTTTTCACCAGCATCCAGGTCACATGCAGACACCGAGTACAGTATAGAGCCTGCTACTCCGTTCTCCTTTAAATAAACATTATAAGAGCTCTGGGAGAACACAGGAGGGTTGTCGTTGACATCAGTGATGGCGACTGATATCGTTTTCTTACTGGAGAGAGGAGGAGATCCTGAATCGGTGGCTGTTATCTCAATCTGATACTCAGACATGCTCTCTCTGTCTAAAGCACCACTGGTAACCAGTGCATAATTGTTAGAAAAAGATGGTTTAAGAGTAAAAGGAGAGCCTTTGGGAAGATCTAATGTTACTTTACTGTTTTCACCAGAGTCAAGATCACGTACACTCAGCAAGGCTACAACTGTTCCCGTATCAGAGTCTTCTGGTACAGAACTGGGTTTAGAAGTGAGTACAATTTCAGGCGCATTATCATTTATATCTAAAACATCAACTTGAACACTGCAATGGCCTTCCATTTTTGGCAACCCTTTATCTTTTGCACTAATGTCAATTCGATAAGAGGACTGATGTTCATGGTCCAAATTATTTTTTAAGAATATATCCCCCCTAATAGGGTCTATATGAAACAAGGCCTGCACTGATGGTGGTGTATGTATGCCTAGAGAGTACTCTATTTCACCATTTGGACCATCGTCTATGTCAGTCGCCTTCGTTGAAATCACAAAAGAGCCATTTGGGCTGTTTTCTTGAAGAGATATTTTATATAATTTTCTATCAAATGAAGGAACATTGTCATTAATATCAAGAACATTTATAGTTATTTTAGAAGTTCCAGATTTAACCGGATTGCCACCGTCCATAGCTGTAAGAATTAAATTATGGACGGCTTTTTTCTCACGGTCTAATGATTTATTTAACACCAATTCAGGCATTTTTCTTCCATTGTCAATTTCTTTTACTTTTAATGTAAAACAATCATCTTTGCTGACTGTGTACGTTTTGACTGCGTTATTTCCTACATCAGGATCATCTGCACTCTCCAGAGGAAAATTCACACCTACAACGGTGGACTCGGCTATTTCTATAACATGTTCGTTTTTGAGAAAATTAGGAGCATTGTCATTGACGTCTTTTATTTCCACCTCAATTCGATGCAACTGCAACGGATTTTCTACAACGACCTGCAGGGGGAGCACACAGCTGGCGCTTTGTCCGCATAAAGCCTCTCTGTCTATCCTGTCACTGACCAGCAGCTCGCCCTTCCCCGCATCCACGCTGAAATACTGCTTACCGGCCTCGGAGGCGACGCGCAGCTTGCGCTCAAATATCTCAGACAGTCCCAAAGACAGATCTTTGGCCAGATTTCCCACCACAGAGCCTCGTTTCAGCTCCTCGGGGATGCTGTAACGCGTCTGTGCAGCCACTGTAGTCCACAAGAGGAAGACGTGATGCCACAAAAGAGCCTGCCATCTCCAGGCTCGGTATCCTATTGTCTTTGTCATCCTTGCTCCTTACAACGCAAACATCCCCGTCGATTCGGTCATACAATCCCTCTGAAATTCACCACTGCGGATGTGAATCCTTGATAAAATAGTCCCCATTTACAGAGCATGACTCCAATATTTATAAAAATGCAATTATGACAAAAAACGAGCCCGCTGCGCGTACACGCACACACGGAGAAGCTCTCCTCTCTCTCCTCTTGCTGTTCGAATGCCGAGATGAAGCCGCACGGGGGCGGGGAATAGATTGCTTTGTACAGTTCTCAATCCTATTGGACCGCAACACCAGAGCCTATTCACCAAACAGAGCTCAGATGATGTTCACGCTGAAAGCTGCAGCTTCTCTCCTTCACTTCCAACACAAGCAGTAGCTACAAAGGTATGCCATTCCAGTATATTTTACAACATAAATAGAACCATATATAAAGAGACAACATTTGTCATTTAGGGTCTTTTATATCTTCTGTCGATTAAAAAATGGCTAAAAATGGTCATTTTGTTCTGTGTATATTGTAGATTCGGGTAATATTGATACACACGGACAACGAAATACTGAATTGTTTGTGTACGCAAAGCAGGGGCTTTCCTAAGTAAATTCCGTCATAAAAATAACCAAATAACTCAAATTTCTACTCAAATATCTACAATGGATATTTTCTACCGTATATGAATTCAAAGCAAGTTTGGTCAGACATTGAAATTATGTTATTGTTTTAAACATTTTATTCACTAAAAACTAAAGGTTTTGATTAATTATTATTTAAATTAACACATATATTTTTCTCGACATGTCACCTAAATAAAATATAATGATTTTGCACACACACACACACACACACACACACACCTGTTACAATATCAGCCATGGCTGCTGACTATGATCATATCATTGCTGCGGTATAAAGGGTGGTACATAAGTCAGGAACAAACCAATAAAATCACCGCCCACTTTCATGGTGGTGAAAAAAATCAAGGAGAATTTTGGCAGTGCTTCTCAAATAGTGGGGCGGGACCCCGTGGGGGGACGCGGTGAAGTGTCAGGAGTGCTGGGAGTACTTTCATTGTTAATGCAGACCTGCCAACATGTACAATTTCATCATGACTCTTGAATATGCTTATATGCTTCACAGCTCTCCATTTTCCTGGCATTTTCCGGTACAGTACAAACAAATGATCGGGGTCTCAATAGTACGGGGGCATGACAAAAAATAATTTAAGAACTACTGAATTATGGGAACACGCGCGTAAGCAAAATCTTAATTGCAAACAAAGGTAGTGCTCACCTGGTGGCTCTCAAAGGTCCAGGTGCTGTCAGGTAAAGAGGCGTCCAGGACGCTGATGACCTCCTTAAAGTCAGTGGTGCTGCTGGGCTTCACCAAAGTGAAATCACTGTACTCTGACATTGGAGACATGCACGACCTGAAGGAGTGACTCTGAGACATGACGTCTCCTCCCAGAACCTCCACGTACTTGATAGGTCCATCAGTGTTGAGCTGAATGTGCAGATTCCTGTTGGGTTTCTTGTCCTCATCACAGTGTGTCCGTCTCATGCAGCAACTAGCGCCGCTTCTGCTGCTCCTCATGCATTTCACGGATAAGATGAGCAAAGTCACCAGAGAAAGCACGGACACCGAGGCCAGAGACACGATCAAGTAAAGCGTGATTCTGCCGCTCGTCTTGCTGGGCTCGGACGCCTTGTGTCTCAGCTCCAACATGGGCTCGCTCGCACCGTCCTCCAGCAGGATGGACAGCGTGACGGTGGCTGACCGGACCGGTTCCCCGTCGTCCTGGACCTCTACAAGCAACCTCTGAGAGGAGTCGTCGTGCTCGGACACAGCACGTTTAGTCCTCACCTCCCCCGTGTACACGCTGACCGTGAACAGGGAGGCGTCTGTGGCCTCAAACACTTTGTACGAGATCCACGCGTTGTGGCCCGAGTCCGCGTCCACGGCCGTCACCTTGGTGACCAGATGGCCCACCTTGGCCTAGCGAGGCACCCTTAGATGGGAACTAGCGTGCGGGGAAGGGTAAATAACAGCGGGGGTGTTGTCGTTCAGGTCCAGGATAAAAACATGGACGGTGGCGTTGGTGCTGAGAGATGGAGAGCCCGGGTTTTTGGATTACCTTTGTCTTTTGCTGTTACGTCAAATCTGCAAAAGGAACTCTTATCATGGTCTAAAACTCCTTTGACGACGACAGCTCCGTTAGGAGAATGTATGTCGAACAAGCATAAAATCTCACCTGATGTCTGCTCCACAAATGCATATTCAATTTTGCCGTTTAACCCTTCAAATGCATGCGTGGTTAACTTGCAAAATCTGACTTCCCAGTTTTTCTTTAGCGAGAAAACTAGGCGCATTCTCGTTCGTGTCCAGTATTTCAATTTCAACCCTGTGCAGTTGCAAGGAATTGTCTAAAACCAGCTCCAGCGGCAGCCGACATGGCGCTCTTTGTGCACACAGCTCCTCTCTGTCGATTCGATCCGTCACCAGCAGGTCTCCCTTCCCAAGGTCCACGCTGAAATACTGCTGACCATCCTCCGAGGTTATCCGCAGTTTGCGTCGGTGCAGTTCTGATACAACCAAACCCAAATCCTTGGCGAGATTCCCCACCAACGAGCCTCGTCTCAGCTCCTCCGGGATGCTGTAGCGCGTCTGGGCGTCTATTGTACTCCACAAAATGGAGAAACGATTGCACCACCACAGCAGCCTTTTGTCCACATGATTCCACCTTCAACAAAATACACTTTATCCAACCACAAAAAGGATGTAGGCGATCCAGCGCCGAAAAATACGTCGTATTTGACGTGTAATAATGCATTGTGCGCATGTAGCCCTCCCCTGAGCACTACAATGTGGAGGCAGACTGCGATGAAACTGCGAGGCGACAAGATCTCTTTGTGGAGCTCGCACTGTCATTGGCGAACATTGGGTACACTTTACAGCCTATCAGTCATGCGCCTACAGCGCAGTGACGTCACAACATACACCCTCATTGTTAGCGTCCTATAGAGCATTGGAAATACCAAACAATAAACACTGGATAAAGTATTTAATTGTACATTATACAAATATCTATGCAATATAAAAATATATATAATCTCAGTAGACAAACACTACATTTTAGTAGGCCTGTTTCTAAATTACTTTCATTTTCTCTACAATTTCCCTTAATATGATGAGTTTTTATTTTCATTATTAGGATTTATTAAATCACTGAAATACGTGCTTTATAGCAGTCCTTACAGCTATCATGCTCTTATGTCCATGCACTTGCAGCGCGCCCACACACACACGCACACACACACACACACAACCTCTGTGGATCACAAGGCTCTTCATTGCCTTCCTGTGGCTAACTAGAGCAAGTGCAGCCTTTGTAGACGTCATCACGTCCTCGCTGCATGAGGAAAGAGACAAGCAATCCTACGTAAAATACCCGGATGGAGGTCTATAGAGCAACCCACGAGGGAGGGGTAGGTGGAAGCTCTCCACAGTGATCAGGAGGTGTTTACTGCTTCCTATTTTACACTCACTCTTTGTACATATAGATACCATATGATGTCTTTTTGCATCCCTCTCATAAGAAAGTAATGGACCAAAATGTAAATATTAAATAGACTATAAAGAATCACTACCATCATGGTTAAAAAAAGAAGCAATATGGTGTGGTAAATATATATTTTATAAGGTGAACACGTCGCGTAAGCATCACTTTTGTAGATGATAATTGCTGTGCAGGGCTGCGGGCGATAGAGGGAGATGTAGAGAGAGCAGTCAGGGAGCAGGGAGGGTGGAGGGAGGGGGGAGAGCCAGGGAGCCAGGGAGATGCTTTCAGCACCATGCGAGTGGACAGCGCCACACAGGCGGTTGACTGCTGCATCTGCAACCCACACTACATGTACACATTTAGGACACCATCACACCCTGACTGGTAGTACTGTTTTATGTCACTGCTGATGTGATAAAAATGAATGATATGCATTGAGAGCGTCCAAGTCAGGATTTTACATACTGTAAATGATTAAAATGAAAACTATGGATGCAAATGCACTATAATTGTTCATGTATTGCATACATCAACCAACACACACATACAGTTCAAATACATGTATACAGTGTATGTAAACAACCACTTACCTGTAACAACATTACATCAGTACAATTTCAGGACAAGCCTGTATTTATGTATGATATCGCACCGTCGTGATTGTAAATTAACAAGTGTTTATATTGTGGTCAAAGTTTGCAGTGGGCTGCACTGCAGGGGAGGTGTTTACAATATTTTACATGTTTACAATATCTCTCATGTAGTGAAACTTATTAGAAACAGCGCTTAATACACTCCAATCGTCTTCCCTCTTGTGTTAAACATTGTTTACATGAGCCTTAAAATACAACAATGAGTAGTAAACATTTATTCATGTATTGCATTGCAGGCTGGAGGCTGTCCCACAACAGAAGGCATTAGAAAGGATGTGTTTCATCTCAGAAATAGTTTGCTAGCACTTTTAAACCAATACTATCTTTCAGACAGTAGTGATAAATGATTATATATGTAAAGTATGTGTGTTTCAGTTACCTATATAACAAAGAGCAGGATGGATTTAAAAGAAAGGGGAAGAAAGGAGAAATAGTACAACTAATGTGACACTTGTAGCATGCACACATGTAAAAAGACGTTGTTTATCCCCAATAAAAAGCCGATTCAAACTCTGCATCACTTTAGAGGGTGACGGGGAGGCCTAAAAGTCATTTACCTAAGGGCAGTGATTGCTGAATAGTGTGTAATAAATAATAAAAGCATACAAATTAACTTGTTGGCTGGTGTTTTACTACATTGTAGAACTTCAATCAAATGAGTGCTATTTGAAATTGGACTATCAGACCACTGTACTAATGCCAGTTCTGCACTTTCACTTTTTCTCTGATGCCTTCAAACTGTTAGGAGAACTAGATGTAATATTTGACTACATACATACGGGGTATGTTAGATCATGTCATTAAATGTGTGTTTTTCGTGTAGTGCAACATGTCAACAGATGTGACAGCCAAAGTAGAAACTGTGAAGAAATTACTGCAAAAGTTTGTGTTTATAAAATATGCTGAAGTATCAGTGTGTTGCTTCTGTACTTGTGTATGTGAGAAGTATAAAGGAACAATTTCTTACCTTAAGTGGACAGAGTCATGGTTGATCAGGAGTGAGGCATCCAGGAAGAGGCAGCAGGTGACAAGAGGAGACATGGAAAAGAGAAAACAAAGTAGGGAGACTGGTCAGACTGGTGATCGGAAGGCCAACCCTGCATTTGAGAAGCTGGGCAACCAACACACTTACCGTGTAACCAAACTGTGTTTGTTTGACACGTCAGTTTTGTATTTTGTCAGGTTGTTGTCATGATTGTGTTGTAAATAGTTCACTATATCTGTGCTAATTGGCACATCATTGAATCAACATCACACCGCACATTGTAAGCACACACAGAGTATGACATGATGTGAGTGCTATGACATTTTCTGTAAGCATGTATGCATTTGCTGTTAACATGGGCTTCCAGGAAAGATGTAACCCTCATAAACAACAACAACTAAGACATATACCCCTTTTGGAAGTGGCTTCTGTGGGAAAACATGGTATATCAGTATTCAAGCAGGTTTACAATTAATATCTATTAGAATTTATATTCAGTATAGAAGTTAGGTACAGCATAAAAACATGGAAACATTGAAAGGGACTATGGAATCATAGAGGAATAAAGTATCTATCCATGCTGCATTAGTGCAGCACCAAGTCAGTAACATTAAACCGCCAGCAGGGGGCCTCGAGGCGATGGTCAGTGACAGTCATGCTTTATTCATGAGACCCATGGCTGAGATTTCAGCGCTCACTGTCTTTGTGTAAGGGGAAAACGTGCTTATCAAAGGACAGACAGGCATTTAAACACGCATCCCGCTTGTGTGTGGCTAGAAAATAAAAGAAAAAAGAAAGAAAGAAGTAAAACGCTTCCAGCATAGACAACAAGGGTGTAAAAATCAACCATCATTCATATACTATAAGTACTGTAAGCAGGACAAACAACTCATATAGGGCATAGGATAAATCACAGCAAATCTCAAAAGGAGCCATGATCACCCTCCCCCCTTCATCATCATCACCATCGCTATCAGTCACCCCCTATGGTGTGAGGATGCCGCACCTCGCTGGCTAAATCGGGGGTGTCTGCTGTGCTCTTTATCCCCTCCAAACACAGGAAGCCAATGCACACCACTCCTGCTCACCCCTATCACTCAGAAATGGTCCAGCCCTGCCTGTGAGTCAGCTTGTTGCCATGGTAACACATGCACCCTCTCGCATCCCACCCTGTTTTCTACAAGCTGGTGACCATGGCTGAGAAAAAAAGACCTATAAAAACAACACAGAGTGGAAGGAAACATAAAAATCATTATATTTGATGCTCTGACGGGTCAGACACGTGGCACAATGATAAAAAAATAAATCCTGGCATTAAAGTAATACTACCGGGAACTGGTACGAAAAGAGGCTTAATTAAATGAAAATGAAATGACACCAAAGTGTCAGGTGGCTTTTTATAGACAGAACAAAAAACCCACATAGAGGAATCTTTCTCTCAGCCTCTCTCTGCTGCAGAGTGGTGCAGCTGGAGTGGGGGAGGGGTGGGATGCAGACTAGCAGAGCAGGAGAAAGGAAGACATTGGAAAACACGAAAGGCGAAAGCATACTGGCCATCATTTCCATGAGGAAACTGTGTCAAACACAAGACAATTTGCTGTGTTATTCCAAATGAGCAATTAAATAGTGATAATACTAATAATGTTCCATTTCATAATCACAAATCACAGGATTCCAGTGACCAGTTGTCATGGCGAGCTCATAACCCACAAACTGACCAAGATTATAGAGATAAAAAAGACCTCTGCTCCTATAATGGGAATTTCTACTGGCGATTAATAAAGTATTTATATACTGTATTTATCTAACAGCACAGAGTAATCAAAGACAATTGCAGTAGACTTCAAGATAGCAATATTGAAGTATCCATCCATACATCTTCTATGCCGTTTATCCTCAGAATAGATTTTCATTTTGTGTACATCTGCGTGAGTCCTTAGACTGTACTTAACACAACTTTACCGCTGCCCCACATTGCTACGGTGTCCTGGCTAATCCTGAGTGTAATCCTGTGCCAGTTCAGAAGACAACACAAGCACACATTCATAAAAGTTTTAAGATGCATACGCACGTGACACACACTAGCATGCACTGAACCTCCCTTTTACATCAGATATTGTTCAACTAATGCAGGCATACCACGTGCACGTACTGTCTGCAAGCACACAAGCAATATGGTGATGCGTCTCTTGTCACAAGGCAGCTTTACACGCAACTCAGACAGTGAGCAACATCAGATAAGAGCAAGGGACGGTGCTCTGAAATGTTCTGTGTACCTTTGTGGTCAGTATTGATTAACGTTGGGCTTCAGGGACAAGTGTGGTGACAAAATGACTTAAAAGTCAAATGTAAAGATGTAGGCTGGTGCAGGCTTCTAAAACAAACTTTCAAACAACAAAATGTGAAGGAAGGACTGCTGCAGTAATAATACAGTACAGACTCATTTGGATTATGAAATCTCCCTTGGCAAAGAAATTTTGCTCAGCATTTGAAGGCAGCTTGACTCCCATTCAGCTGTTATGATGCTGGACAAGACACAAAAAAAAAAAAAAAGTAATAATACAGTATAATGGTCTTTTTACCAAATGAAAGCAGGAAAATAACACAATATTTGCAAGACTTGATATAGTAAATGCTGGTTCTACTGGAGGTGTACCTAATCAGGTTGCCTGTGACATCACCGCAACACTTTACTATCATGTTCAAAATGACCTACAGGCCCTTCAAACTAGCATGTTCCTGACCAACTTCTCACATATAGTGCTGCAGCTTTGAGAGCTGATAGCTGCCATTCAATGATTAGTTAGCCCACTTTAATCCATTGTGAAACACGCGCAGCTTCTGTCCTAGTTCGTGCATCCCTTCATCTTTCCTTACATAACCTCTCTCATCACCTCCCTTTGTCCGTCACTGCACCACTTCAAATGTCTCACCCACTTTCTGCCAGGACATTGTTTAGAGGCTAATATAACCACTGTCATGCATGTTTTCCCATTTCAGCACACGAAGACGGCCACACTCAGAGCAAAATGGCGGCTGTGCATCACAAACACAAGTGCTGCACAGGGATGATGCTTGTGCAGGGAGACGGCGTGCCTCCTCCCCTCCCCCGCCTCCTGCCTCTTTCCTCCTCACTCATCAAGATGCTTGCGCCCTCTCCATCACAGCATCACCAGCCGTTTCTGTCTTCTCCATTCAACCCCATGTTAAACAACATTACAGTGTAACGCACGGCATTTTGAACTTCCACTGGTTGCATCTTTTCCTGTGCTTTGTCCCCCATGTGTAGCGGCACCAAGCTAAAGGGAAGTAGGTCACTGGAAAAATAGTACACTGCATGCTTGGCTGTTTCTATGTGGGAGCAATCAGTGGCAATGTTTAGCAGGAATGGAGCCCGTTTATATTTGACAGTGACAGTTTTTGTATTGATGCAATGGCGATACTAGATAATGATACTGATAGGTACAATCACTTATTACATCACACCGTTACATACTTAAATGATTAATTGCATTAATACAAGATTGAATTGGAAAGAAGGTTGGAAGATACGATTAAAAATAAAAAAAGAAAACATTTACTGCACGCAGCCTCACATCTTCTAAACATTGATATTGTCTCATCATGCAACAGCATAATTCAAGCATAAATCATAAATACTATGATGTACATATAAAATCAAAGCAGAGTATCTATTACATTGTTAAAAATAGCTAGAGAAAAAAATATAAAAATAATTATCAAACAATCATGCATGGGAAATTGTAAAAAAGTTCCATCATATGGCAATTAGACATTCACAGAACTGTGATGTAGACTGACACCCCTGATCTACATTATACAAATACTGTAGTGCTATATGCAGAGCTTTCTTTATGAGAAAAGCAGCCATTTCACCATTGTGAAATTACAAAACACACTAAATAGTAAAGTATATGTTGGCAAGTAAATCAAATGGATGCAATTTAAAAGCTGTATGACAACAAAAGCTGAGCACTGAAAGGGTAGGAAGGATTACAATAAAGTCAACTGGATCAAATGAAGTGCAAAATACACATCAGATGTATAATAGATACCTGCTGGCCAAGCATAATCAAAGGTGGCAAGAAAATATTATTTTAAAGTGTCTAAAAACAAACCCATTTTATAAGCTGCATTAACGACATGGGGGCTGTGAAGGCAGAATGATAGATTTATACAAGCAAATAGGGACTGGTAACGAATTATACACCAAAATACTGAGATGGACCTCTATGGAACAAAATATATATAAAAAAAAGTATTTTTTAAATTTCTGCATAAAATTATTTTATGTTTTCTGTAGACAGAATATGAGACCAAGTAGCCACATTTCAGCTTTTATTTATAAACATTTACATTTGGATTGGATGCACAACTTAGAAGATGGCCCCTTGAACTCATGCATTTTCCGTATGAGGAAAAGATTTGAAGCATGGGACTGAGAGGTGTGTTTTGTTTTGCAGGTGTGTTCTTTCCATTGCTTATTTAATCAAACAGCACCGAATGTCTGCACTTAGTTACGATTGGGTAGGATAGGTTTTGTCTGTGTAGACTGCATTTAGAGGTGAAAACAACATAAAAGACAATGTCTTTTTTGTCAAGACAGACAAAATTTTTTGTTAATTAGTGGTTTACTTCTTCTGGTGTAGTTATTGTACTTTGGTTCATAAAGTTTTCTAGAAACATAAAACAGTGATTCCTGCCCTCTCAGGGTTGTTGCTGAAGACACCAACAGTTTATTTAGGGTCCCTTTTAATAACAGCTCTCACAATGTGTCTGTTATTACCTGCTGAAGATTTTTTTAACTTGTTGGTTTCCTTTTACTTTCTTTGGGACATTCCAAATGGTTGTACTGGTTATGACCACTTTTTGTGTAATGGTTCTGATTGATTTGTCATCTTTTCTCTGATTGACAATTGCTTGTTTTTCCACCCATAGAAAGTTCTTCGTTTTTTATGTTGTTTCCACCTCTAAATGCAGTATAAATAGGCAAAACCTTTTCTAATCCCAATTTGAAAACGAGCGTGGACATTAAGTGTTATTTGTTAATGAACAAGCAATGTAATAGGACACATCTAAACCCAAATGTTTTCAGTCTAAAGAAAAAAATTCAAGGAATTGACCTTACTGTTCTGATACATCCAGAGGGCATTGTATACTGTAAATAAGTAGTAAATAAGTAAATAAATACAAGATTTACCCAACTCTGCCTGGAAACTAGTTCCAAATTCCAGAAAGTAAGCGATTGGGCAACAAGTTGCCCAGGAGAGTTACCCTGGTTGCCCTCGCTCTAAACACTATGGTTGTAGTGTAATACAGAATTATAAATCACAGAACTATAATGTCAACAAAGATATGAATTAATTGACCTCACCTCTGCCAGCAAATGACCCAAATCTGTTTTAGGCCTGGGTACCGTCCCAGTGCAGTCACCACTCAGTGTGTTTGGATTGATTTGGCGGGAAAACTTCAGATCACTTTTCCGTGAGTCAGTAGTCCCGCAAACGTCATAACTGAAAGCCTGCTTCAACGTACTGGAGCAGTCGACATCAGCGTAAAGCGGCGGGTAATACGGGATGATCGGAAGTGCCCCGTTAGATTGAAAAAACAGGCGCTTCTGCCTCCACCTGTACACTTTGACTGATATAAGCAGCAAGCAGGTGATGAAGAGGATTTTATTATGTTCTTATTTAAGAACAATTAAACACACACACTTTCTGCTTGTTAAGTGAGGAACGACTGTGCTGTCTCTGTCCAGCGTGCTGAAGTAGCTGTACTCTGCAGTTTGTTTTCAAGGAAACATAAAATACAAATGCAGTATGAAACATGCTAACCTCTAGAGGAGAGTCTAGTTCATCCAGGATGTTCTTTTCACTGTGTATCTTCTGCATGGTTCCTGTAGAACTGGGGTCCATTACCAGCACGTTGTGACTAGCAGCTCTGTCCAACTTAAAATCACTCTTTCCGGAGTCAGTGGTCCTGCACACCTCGTAATTGTACACGTGCGGGAGAGTCCCTGTCCCCAAAGTGTCTGAGTAACGTGGTGGATAATATGGAATGACAGGGAGGCTGGAGTGGTACAGGACGCGAGACTGTCTCCACCTGTACACTTTGACTGATATGATAAGCAGCAAGCAGGTGATGAAGAGGAAGGAGACCACAGCCAAAGCCAAGACTAAGTAAAAAGTCAGCTTGTCATTGTACTCCTTGTCGTGCATGCTAAAGTCAGTGAACTCTGACAGCACTTCAGGGAAGCTGTCCGCCACCGCCACGTTAACGACGACTGTAGCTGAACGAGAGGGCTGCCCGTTGTCCTCCACTAGAACAGTCAGTCTTTGTTTGACAGCATCTTTATCAGTGACTTGGCGGACAGTTCTTATTTCTCCATTGTGTAGGCCCACTTCAAACAGCGCCCTGTCTGTGGCTTTGTGCACTTTATAGGAGAGCCAGGCGTTCTGTCCAGAGTCCACATCAACAGCCACCACTTTAGTCACCAGATAGCCCACATCTGCTGAACGAGGCACCATTTCAGCCAGCACAGAGCCACCAGTCTGGACAAGGTACAGGACCTGAGGGGCGTGTTGTCGTTCTGGTCCTGGACCAGCACGTGAATGCTCACATTGCTGCTGAGAGGAGGAGAACCTCCATCCTGCGCCTTGACGACGTGAATGACAAACTCTTTTGGATGGCTCGTAGTCAAAAGAGCGCACGGCCATGATCTCCCCACTCTCTGCATTGACAATAAAAAAAGCGGAAGCCGACATTCCTTTAAGTGGATTGTCTTCAAGAAAATAGGAAAGGCGCGCTTTGTTTCCCGAATCTTTATCGCTGGCTTTGATGGCAAGAAGGGGGACACCGGGACTGTTATTCTCAGTTATGGACGCTGAAAAAATTGCACGTGGAAAAACAGGGGCGTGGTCATTTACATCGGATAGCTTAAGATGAATAGTCTTGTTAGCAGAGCGAGGCGGAGTGCCCTCATCCATTGCTGTTATTGTAATGTTATAATCCGGCAGTGTCTCTCGGTCCAAAACGTCGTCAGAAACCAAACTATAAAAATTAAAGCGAAGAGGGTCGAATTTTGAAAGATAAATCAAGGCTAATGAAACACTGCACTTGACCAATTATACCAGAGTCCAAATCCTTAATGTTAAGCATGGCTATTGTTGTTTCTACAGGGGAGTCTTCAGGTATTGGGCTGGAGAGGGAAAGAATGCCATTGGCAGGGTTGTTATCATTTAAATCCACCAGCTCAAAAAGCACCTTACACGCGTCTCTCAGGCCTCCTTGATCAGTGGCTTCCTCATCAATCTCATACTGTATGACTTTTTCATAACTTTGTTCACCCACGACGTGGATTTCTCCCGTATTTGCGTGGATATCAAACACAGACGCCACATCACTGTTCCGGGAGAATGAATACACAACCTCCCCGTTTGCTCCCTTATCTGCATCCGTGGCACTTACTTGCATGATATTTGTCCCTCTGGGGGAGTTTTGTAACGAGACTGGCTTAAAACTGGCGCGTTTTCATTTGCATTCAATACGATGACGTTTATTCTAACAGAACTAGATTTGGGAGGGTCGCCGCCGTCATACGCAGTAAGAGATAGCGTGTGCTGCTCCTGCATTTCTCTGTCTAAAGAAGCGTCCAGTATCATTTCAGCATATTTGGTCATGTCAGGACGAGAGAGTATGTTTAACTTAAAAGGATCTGTAGGGTTGAGCTTGTACATGTGCAAAGAATTCAAAACAAAGTCTGGATCTTTGGCGCTGTCGAGTGAAAAACGAGCCCCCTTTGCAGCAGATTCACTAATATCAAAATGAATTTCCGTGTTTGCAAACACAGGAGCGTTATCATTTATATCAAGAATCTCCACATCGACGTGATGGAGCTCCATGGGGTTATTTAGGATGATTTGGAAATGCAAAGAGCAAGGAGAGACTTGGCCGCACCTCTCCTCTGTATCTATTCTCTGCGTAACTTCAAGCGTTCTTTTGTCGGCATTCAGAGCGACGTACTCACTGCTGTCCTCTGTAAATATTCTAGCATGCCGGGATTTCAGCCTTTGAACGTCCAAACCGACATCCTGAACGATATTCCCAACAATGGAGCCAATCGCCATCTTCTCTGGTATGGAATAACGCACATGAGCGGCAGCCACGTTTGCCTCAAACATGCAGAAAAACGACATCCTCTGGGAAAAAAGTAAAAGACGCCACATCCTGATTTAATCCTTGCACAAATCAAGTGGACGGAGTGGATGTGGAGAAAAGGAGCTTCTCTGTCGTTGTGTTGCACGACTTTAAATGAGACTGGCAAAGATCAACACGCACTAAAAATAGTAATATTCTCCTCACATTGACCGACAGCGGCACTCAGAGACCAAACTGGGAATTGCAACCCATTGATAACAATACAAAAACATGGCAGTGCATAAATGTGTTATTTTAAAGAAGAAAATAAGCAAATATTGTATGTTGTAGCATGCTAACCTCTAGAGGAGAGTCGGGTTCGTCCAAGATGTTCTTTTCACTGTGTATCTTCTGCATGGTTCCTGTAGAACTGGGGTCCATTACCAGCACGTTGTGACTAGCAGCTCTGTCCAACTTAAAGTCACTCTTTCTGGAGTCGGTGGTCCTGCACACCTCGTAATTGTACACGTGCGGGAGAGTCCCTGTCCCCAAAGTGTCTGAGTAACGTGGTGGATAATATGGAATGACAGGGAGGCTGGAGTGGTACAGGATGCGAGACTGTCTCCACCTGTACACTTTGACTGATATGATAAGCAGCAAGCAGGTGATGAAGAGGAAGGAGACCACAGCCAAAGCCAAGACTAAGTAAAAAGTCAGCTTGTCATTGTACTCCTTGTCGTGCATGCTAAAGTCAGTGAACTCTGACAGCACTTCAGGGAAGCTGTCCGCCACCGCCACGTTAACGACGACTGTAGCTGAACGAGAGGGCTGCCCGTTGTCCTCCACTAGAACAGTCAGTCTTTGTTTGACAGCATCTTTATCAGTGACTTGGCGGACAGTTCTTATTTCTCCATTGTGTAGGCCCACTTCAAACAGCGCCCTGTCTGTGGCTTTGTGCACTTTATAGGAGAGCCAGGCGTTCTGTCCAGAGTCCACATCAACAGCCACCACTTTAGTCACCAGATAGCCCACATCTGCTGAACGAGGCACCATTTCAGCCAGCACCGAGCCTCCCGTCTGGACCGGGTACAGGACTTGAGGGGCGTTGTCGTTCTGGTCCTGGATCAGGATGCGAACGCTCACGTTGCTGCTGAGAGGAGGGGAGCCTCCATCCTGAGCTCTGACGCGGAAGTGGAACTCTTTCAGGTGCTCGTAGTCAAAAGAGCGCACTGCATGGATGACTCCACTATCAGCACTAACGGACACATATGAGGAGACCGGCACTCCGTTAACAGAGGAGTCCTCCAGGAGGTAAGAGAGACGAGCGTTCTGGTTCCAGTCTGTGTCTCCGGCTTTTACTGTGAATATGGAGAGACCTGGTGTGTTGTTTTCTACAATGGAGGCCTCATATGAGCTCCTCTCAAAGACAGGCGCGTTGTCATTCACATCTGAGATGTGTAAGGTGAGAGTGACGCTGCTGGAGAGGGAGGGAACTCCCTCATCAGAGCATGTCACTGTGATGTTATACTCACCTGCTCTCTCTCTGTCTAATTCACTGTCTGTCACTAAACTGTAAAAATTATTGGATGTGGACTTCATCACAAAAGGAATATTATGGTCCATACTACAATGCACCTTTCCGTTATCACCAGAGTCTGTGTCCTGAACATTTATCATTGTAACTACAGTACCTGGTTGCGCATCTTCTGATATCACGTTGGATTTAGACATTATATGGATATCAGGTTTATTATCATTAACGTCCACGACATCAATAACCACTTTACATGAGTCAACTAGTCCCCCATCATCGCTTGCACGCATGTTAAGCTGAAATGTTTTAGCTTTTTCATAGTCAAGTTTTCCTTTTAGCTGAACCTCGCCACTATTTTCATTTACCCCAAACAAACCACGATTGTGATCTGATATGCTCGAAATAGAATATGTGATTTTGCCATTAGAGCCGTGGTCTGCATCAGTGGCGGTAACCGCAACAACAACCGTTCCAACTGCTGCATTTTCCTCCACAGAGGCTTTATAAAGACGTTGAGTAAAAACAGGTGCATTGTCATTCACGTCTAAAACTGTAATTAAAATGTGCATGGTCCCGGTCATTTGCGGCTCTCCTCCGTCTACTGCAGTGAGAATGAGAGACAAGTGCTCGTTTTTTTCTCTGTCGAGAGGCTTCTCTAAGACCATTTCCACATTCTTTGTTCCATCAGCCTGATCAAGTAATTTCACAGCAAAATGCTCTGTGGGCTCGAGTTTATACGACTGCAATCCATTCAAACCCACATCCTCATCAATTGCGCGGTCTAATATGAATTTAGCCCCGTTCACTGCGGATTCACTGATTTTAAATTGCACATTATTCTTTTCAAACGACGGAGGGTTATCGTTAATGTCTGTGATCTCAATCGTGACGCTGTAGAATTCCATGGGGTTCTCTAAAATGATCTGGAAATGCAAAGCGCAAGGCGTCGTCTCGCCGCACAACGCTTCTCTGTCTATCCTGTCTTTAATGAGGAGGAGCCCTCTGTCGTTATTTAACTCCACATACTGGTGACTGTCTGTGGTAAATATGCGAGCTTTGCCTGATTTAAGCCTTTTCACATCCAGACCAAAATCTTTCGCCATGTTACCAACAAGGGAGCCTTTAGGCTGTTCCTCTGGAATGGAGTAACTGACCTGCCCGAGCACCGAGCTGGAAGAAAGGAGAAAGAGAAACAACACTACTTGCCCCCTCATTGTTCCCTGAGATGCGCTGGAAAGCCAATACAAATGTTGTCGTCCACGATTTAAAAGAAAAAAAGGAAATATAGGCAATGAATATTCCAAATAGAAGAGACAAATCACGATGATTTACTTCCAAGAGAGGGAGAGAGTGCGGCCAGTGTGCTTTGGTCGAGTGTCTTTATGTAAAATGAAGACATAGGATGGCAGAGCAGGGAGTCTGCGCAAAATCTAACACACGCTAGCCAACAGCGGCGCTTTGAGTTCACATAGCAACACTGCACTGTGTGCAAAGTGCTATTTTAACTGCCTAAGTGAAATAAAAACAAGGAGCAACATAGGTAGAGAGACTGTGCGTTTTTTTATACTTGAGCCCAAATAACTTAAAAAAAAGTATATCAATTTTTAAAATGTCTACTGCCATAGAAATGCTGTAGTGCGCATACATTTTATACATCATAAAAAATAAACGCCCACGATGACGTGAAAAATTAAAGTGGAGGGGCAACCAAAAATAAGGGCAAAGTGTATCACTTTCCAAGGTGCTGAAATGAAAGGCCCTGCAAAAGTACAGTATTTTGGAATTCACAGGCTTTGCATGATTTTGCATGCATACGCTATCAATAGGGATTACAATTGAATACAAAAATGTGTGACCTAAGGTGCAGTTTTTAAGCTTTACTTTGAAAGGTTGGACAAAAAAAGTAACCTCCACCATTTAACATCTACAGTAATTTCATGCAGAGTAATTCTCTTTCTGGTGGTTTAAACACACCAACAATTGGCAAAAAAGATATTAGTTGGCCAGTTGGTTCAACCGCTGGTTACATCAAAGCAAATTACAGCATGTTGAAGCTTAGAATTTATATTAAACTAAACTATTGAATAGTCATTTAGAAGAAGGTAGATGTGAGCTACCAGCATGAAGTCAAAAGAGATCCACCGTTCATGTAAAGACAGCTGAAAAAAACAACACAAATCTAGAGAAGATAAGCAGAAACTTCAAGCATATTGAGCTTAACAGCGTCAAATACCTGGACTATCACAGAAGGCAAATAAAGTGGATGATAAAATAAATATTTTTCTTAGAGAAGGAAAAACAATCTTTTACCACCACATTAACAAAAGTCAAGAATACTCTGGAGGGGTTGCATGTATCATTGCCAAAATTGAGACACCTTCATGAATGTACTGTAAGTGCAGGTGATTTACAACAATGTGTTTTTAGTGTGTGCGCAAAAAGGTATTGTGTGAAAATGACAAATAACTGAGTTTGTTGTTTAGTTAGTAAGAAACAGACAAAAACTACAGCACACCCAAACGACAATCTGTGGACAGTTTGCACTTGAAGTTATCGTCACTCTTAATTAATTTTGAGCATGAGGAAATGAAATGACTTTGCGTAAAATGGCCGAAATTTCTTTATGATAAATGGAACACATTTGGCAGGTGCCATCACAAAATCTTAAAACCTAATCGTATATTTGTAAAGTAGCATGAACAAAATCTAACCTCTAGAGGAGAATCTGGTTCATCCAGGATGTTCTTTTCACTGTGCATCTTCTGCATGGTTCCTGTAGAACTGGGGTCCATTACCAGCACGTTGTGACTAGCAGCTCTGTCCAACTTAAAGTCACTCTTTCTGGAGTCAGTGGTCCTGCACACCTCGTAATTGTACACGTGCGGGAGAGTCCCTGTCCCCAAAGTGTCTGAGTAACGTGGTGGATAATATGGAATGACAGGGAGGTTGGAGTGGTACAGGATGCGAGACTGTCTCCACCTGTACACTTTGACTGATATGATAAGCAGCAAGCAGGTGATGAAGAGGAAGGAGACCACAGCCAAAGCCAAGACTAAGTAAAAAGTCAGCTTGTCATTGTACTCCTTGTCGTGCATGCTAAAGTCAGTGAACTCTGACAGCACTTCAGGGAAGCTGTCCGCCACCGCCACGTTAACGACGACTGTAGCTGAACGAGAGGGCTGCCCGTTGTCCTCCACTAGAACAGTCAGTCTTTGTTTGACAGCATCTTTATCAGTGACTTGGCGGACAGTTCTTATTTCTCCATTGTGTAGGCCCACTTCAAACAGCGCCCTGTCTGTGGCTTTGTGCACTTTATAGGAGAGCCAGGCGTTCTGTCCAGAGTCCACATCAACAGCCACCACTTTAGTCACCAGATAGCCCACATCTGCTGAACGAGGCACCATTTCAGCCAGCACCGAGCCTCCCGTCTGGACCGGGTACAGGACCTGAGGGGTGTTGTCGTTCTGGTCCTGGATCAGGATGCGAACGCTCACGTTGCTGCTGAGAGGAGGGGAGCCTCCATCCTGAGCTCTGACGCGGAAGTGGAACTCTTTCAGGTGCTCGTAGTCAAAAGAGCGCACTGCATGGATGACTCCACTATCAGCACTAACGGACACATATGAGGAGACCGGCACTCCGTTAACAGAGGAGTCCTCCAGGAGGTAAGAGAGACGAGCGTTCTGGTTCCAGTCTGTGTCTCCGGCTTTTACTGTGAATATGGAGAGACCTGGTGTGTTGTTTTCTACAATGGAGGCCTCATATGAGCTCCTCTCAAAGACAGGCGCGTTGTCATTCACATCTGAGATGTGTAAGGTGAGAGTGACGCTGCTGGAGAGGGAGGGAACTCCCTCATCAGAGCATGTCACTGTGATGTTATACTCACCTGCTCTCTCTCTGTCTAATTCACCGTCTGCGACAATACTGTAAAAACTACTTGTAGATATAACTTTGAAAGGTATATTTTCATTAATGGCACAACTCACTCTACCGTTTTCTTCTGAATCCGGATCATTTACACTCATCACTGCTATCACTGTGCTGGCAGGCAAATCCTCCGCCACTGAAGTGGACGATGAAATCATCTTAATGACAGGAGTATTGTCATTTATATCGCCCACATCAATAATCACCTTGCTGGAATCAGACAGGCCTCCTCTATCAACTGCTTCAACATCAATCTCATATTTTTGGGCTTTCTCATAATCAATCGGTCCTTTCAAAATAAACCCCCCATCTTCAGTAATGTCAAATAATTTAGAAATGCTCCTCATGCTGTTTCCGATCACATAGCTTACTTCTCCATTCAAGCCTTCGTCTGCATCAGAAGCGCTCACTTTAGTAACGAGTGTTCCAGAAGGGGAGTTTTCCTTTATGCTCGCTTTATAAACGTTTTGCGTGAAAACAGGAGCGTTATCGTTAACGTCCAGCACTTTAATTTGAATCTGCATTGTCCCTGACCTCTGCGGCTCTCCTCCATCTTGCGCAGCTAACAGCAGCGTTAGAAACTCATCCCTTTCTCTGTCTAAAGGCTTCTGTAAAATCATTTCCACTTTTTTACCACTGTCAGATTGCCTGTGTAACTTAAGCACAAAATTGTCATTAGGCTGCAGTGTGTAGCTCTGAAGCCCATTCACACCTATATCAGGGTCTATTGCTTTCTCCAGCATGAATCTAGAGCCGACAACAGCCGACTCGCTGATCTCTAACACCCTGCCTTCCTTCTCAAATACAGGATCGTTGTCATTAATATCTGTGATCTCAACAGTCACAGGGAAAATTTCAATCGGTTGTTCTAATGCTATTTGGAAATGCAGAGCGCAAGGTGTGGTCTGGCCACAAATAGCTTCTCGATCCAGCCTTTCCTTGATAACCAGCACGCCTTTTCCCTTGTCCAGTTGGACGTAATCAGCGCTGTCTCCCGTGTGAATGCGAGCTCTCCTCACTTCTAACCGTTTAACATCCAAGCCTAAATCCTTAGCTATGTTACCGATGAAGGATCCTTTGGTCATTTCCTCTGGAATGGAGTAGCTGACATGTCCGAGCGCCGAAACGAGGCTCAGCACGAAAAAAAACAGCAGCACTTGCAGTCTCATTGTTCGACAATGCTCCTCCGTCGAAGCCTCGATTGCAGTAAATTCTTCCCGTTTGCACCACCAGCAACAATACGACGAAGAAAAGCAGAAGTGTAATCAAATTCGTGATGAAAATATTCCAGAGTGATATTCCAAAAGTGTTTTTTCATCTAGCGTTGCGCGTGCGCTACGTGTCGATGCTCTTTTGCGACTGAGAGCAAAGGGAGGATGGATTTGTATAAATGTGGCAACTACAACACTTAGGACACGGGCTAACAGCGGCCCGTAGAGTTCACATCGTGCAACTGCACGCAGTGAGGAGAAAAATCTAAGCACAATATTCCTTCAGCTAATATCACAAAGCTGTTGACAAAAATGAAAATCGTTACATATTACCCCATGACGAATTGATAGTTTCAATTATGACTGGTGATTAAGTAAAACGTTATGGAAAAAATAATAATTTATAAGAGGAAGCAAACACTTTAGAAAAGGAACACTGCATTTTTAGCCTATTTGAGAAAATTAAACACACACACACTTTCTGCTTGTTAAGTGAGGAACGACTGTGCTGTCTCTGTCCAGCGTGCTGAAGTAGCTGTACTCTGCAGTTTGTTTTCAATGAAACATAAAATACAAATGCAGTATGAAACATGCTAACCTCTAGAGGAGAGTCTAGTTCATCCAGGATGTTCTTTTCACTGTGTATCTTCTGCATGGTTCCTGTAGAACTGGGGTCCATTACCAGCACGTTGTGACTAGCAGCTCTGTCCAACTTAAAGTCACTCTTTCTGGAGTCAGTGGTCCTGCACACCTCGTAATTGTACACGTGCGGGAGAGTCCCTGTCCCCAAAGTGTCTGAGTAACGTGGTGGATAATATGGAATGACAGGGAGGCTGGAGTGGTACAGGACGCGAGACTGTCTCCACCTGTACACTTTGACTGATATGATAAGCAGCAAGCAGGTGATGAAGAGGAAGGAGACCACAGCCAAAGCCAAGACTAAGTAAAAAGTCAGCTTGTCATTGTACTCCTTGTCGTGCATGCTAAAGTCAGTGAACTCTGACAGCACTTCAGGGAAGCTGTCCGCCACCGCCACGTTAACGACGACTGTAGCTGAACGAGAGGGCTGCCCGTTGTCCTCCACTAGAACAGTCAGTCTTTGTTTGACAGCATCTTTATCAGTGACTTGGCGGACAGTTCTTATTTCTCCATTGTGTAGGCCCACTTCAAACAGCGCCCTGTCTGTGGCTTTGTGCACTTTATAGGAGAGCCAGGCGTTCTGTCCAGAGTCCACATCAACAGCCACCACTTTAGTCACCAGATAGCCCACATCTGCTGAACGAGGCACCATTTCAGCCAGCACCGAGCCTCCCGTCTGGACCGGGTACAGGACCTGAGGGGTGTTGTCGTTCTGGTCCTGGATCAGGATGCGAACGCTCACGTTGCTGCTGAGAGGAGGGGAGCCTCCATCCTGAGCTCTGACGCGGAAGTGGAACTCTTTCAGGTGCTCGTAGTCAAAAGAGCGCACTGCATGGATGACTCCACTATCAGCACTAACGGACACATATGAGGAGACCGGCACTCCGTTAACAGAGGAGTCCTCCAGGAGGTAAGAGAGACGAGCGTTCTGGTTCCAGTCTGTGTCTCCGGCTTTTACTGTGAATATGGAGAGACCTGGTGTGTTGTTTTCTACAATGGAGGCCTCATATGAGCTCCTCTCAAAGACAGGCGCGTTGTCATTCACATCTGAGATGTGTAAGGTGAGAGTGACGCTGCTGGAGAGGGAGGGAACTCCCTCATCAGAGCATGTCACTCTGATGTTATACTGAGATGCTGATTCTCTATCTAATTCACTGTCTGTCACTAAACTATAGAAGTTATTAGACGTGGACTTTAATGTAAAATATAAATGATCACCGATGGAACAATACACTCTGCCATTCTCTGCAGAATCTGCATCGTTAACGTTTATCATTGTAACAACGGTGCTAATTTCAGCATCCTCCGCAATCACATTTGACTTGGACATGATGTGAATTACAGGTATGTTGTCATTTGTGTCCAATACATCTACTTTTACTTTACAAGAGCCACTTAGTCCTCCACCATCACTTGCTCGAATATCAATTTCAACATTTGCTGCCCTTTCATAATCCAGTTTTCCAACCAGAGTTACGTCGCCAGTGTTCCTGTTCACGTCAAACAAGCCACGGGCGTGATCGAGTGAACTTGAAATGGAATATGTTATTTTTCCATTTGAGCCGTGGTCAGCATCTGTAGCTTTTACTGCCACCACTATTGTTCCTATGGGCGCGTTTTCTTTAACAGAAGCTTTATAAATACGCTGCGTAAAAACCGGGGCGTTGTCATTAGCGTCTAACACCGTGACGTGGATCTGCATTGTGCCTGACAATTGCGGCTCTCCACCATCTAGTGCCGTGAGAACGAGGGAAAAATGGTCGTTTTTCTCTCTGTCCAGCGGCGTGTGCAACACCATCTCCACATTTTTACTGGCGTCGATCTGGCTGTCTTTAAGGGAGAATGCGGTAGTTGGCGTCAAAAAATAGCTTTTTAGGCCATTTTCCCCCACGTCAAAATCAATGGCTTTATCCAAAATAAATGTTGTACCACTATGTGTCGACTCGCTAATGTTGAAGTGGAGCTCGCTTGTTTCAAATGTGGGATGATTATCATTTACATCTCGGATTTCAACATTAATGCTGTAAAACTCCATGGGGTTCTCCAAAATAATCTGACAATGCAAAGCACACGGCGTCGTTTGCGCACAGAGAGCCTCTCTGTCTATCTTCTCCTTGATAACCAGGGATCCTTGTTCTCGGTTTAAAGCGACGTATTCTGCACCGTCTCGCGTAAAAACACGAGCCTTTCCCGATTTCAGCCTTTTCGCATCCAAACCTAAATCTTGAGCTACGTTACCAACGAAGGAACCTGGCGCCATTTCCTCGGGGATGGAATAGCTGAGCTGGCCGTGCACAAAGCTGAGGGACAGCAGCGACATAAAGAACAGTACTTGCCGTCTCATTGTGTCCGTTTTGCTGAGAGAAACGAATCCTTGTGGTGTATCTTTTAAAAAAGACATAATCACAAATCCACGCGTGACAATTAATCCAGTGAGGGTGTAAATAACTTCCAATATCACCACACATGTAGACCGCGCGACGTCGACTATATCCGCTTGCTTTTTTTGTTGAAATGCACGGAGATGATGGGAGGCACAGTAACGTCAGCTGGCAGAACAGACACGCACAAGCCAAGAGCGTCCCCTAGAGTCCAAAGTTAAAATTACACAAATAAAATCATAAAGACAAGGGAGGCTTTTACTTACATAGTGTGGTATTAATGTTCAAACAGCAAAAGGAGAAAACCAAATCGAACTAAAACTGCACCTGTTCCGTGCTCACAGCTGCCTCTGTCCTTGGTGCTGATGCACTGGATTCATATATACATATTATTGTCTGCTGATACCAGGTTTAAATTTAAACCACATTCAAATGATGAGTTACTGACAGTATTTGAAATCACAGAAGAAAGCCAAACGAAATCATTTCAACTTTAAGTAAGGCATATATCATTTACTGCATGTATTGCTGATGATCAACAGGCAGGAACAGCCGAGCCAGCAACATTATGAGAGGATAGTCAACACAGCTCTCAGTATGAGATGGAACATTGTGTACTACACTCACAACAATAGACTAGACACGTCCACTGTTACAACGTGAAATGAGTACCTCTCTACCACTGTTTATCAAAAGCCAGCATTGCTATCGCTGTAAAGACAGACTTTTCAATGCAGCTCTTAGCCTGAATCGTATTAGTTTGCACACGTGCACTTATAGTCAGAGTTATTTAGTGTATGCATAACAAGAACGCTAATCAGTCATTTATATCATCTAACTAACAAACCTGAAGTTCCCAGCCCTCTCCCCATTAATTCGATAATGTGCACAAACACAAACAGACCTGCCAACCTTAAAGATATTTTACTTCATTTTATTTCTTATAGCCCCCCCTCAAGCCCCACATTACACCTCATCACGTCCCCCATTGCCCTCTTCCTGCTATTTGAAAAGCACGGAGTGGCTGAACAGTCAAAGTGAGTCATGCAGGTCACACGCAGTTCTGTAGCAAAATTAGTTGTTCAACCGTATGAATTGCGTTGATGTCAAGATAAAATGTGATTTTCAAGTTTCTACCCATTAAAAAAATAGATTATCATCATCTGTTCGTGCATGTTATTTTGTGTGATAAGTGGTTTTGTGGAATACTGTATTGTACATTTCTGGATGAGGACAATGTACTCATACTGCAAGATGCCTGGTGGGGTACGCTGTGGTCATCTACAACCATCCATATCTAATTACCACAGTCAAATTGACCACTGACTGAAGAACACAAATAAAACGCAAGAAACCAACCTCTAGAGGAGAGTCGGGTTCATCCAGGATGTTCTTTTCACTGTGTATCTTCTGCATGGTTCCTGTAGAACTGGGGTCCATTACCAGCACGTTGTGACTAGCAGCTCTGTCCAACTTAAAGTCACTTTTTCTGGAGTCAGTGGTCCTGCACACCTCGTAATTGTACACGTGTGGGAGAGTCCCTGTCCCCAAAGTGTCTGAGTAACGTGGTGGATAATATGGAATGACAGGGAGGCTGGAGTGGTACAGGACGCGAGACTGTCTCCACCTGTACACTTTGACTGATATGATAAGCAGCAAGCAGGTGATGAAGAGGAAGGAGACCACAGCCAAAGCCAAGACTAAGTAAAAAGTCAGCTTGTCATTGTACTCCTTGTCGTGCATGCTAAAGTCAGTGAACTCTGACAGCACTTCAGGGAAGCTGTCCGCCACCGCCACGTTAACGACGACTGTAGCTGAACGAGAGGGCTGCCCGTTGTCCTCCACTAGAACAGTCAGTCTTTGTTTGACAGCATCTTTATCAGTGACTTGGCGGACAGTTCTTATTTCTCCATTGTGTAGGCCCACTTCAAACAGCGCCCTGTCTGTGGCTTTGTGCACTTTATAGGAGAGCCAGGCGTTCTGTCCAGAGTCCACATCAACAGCCACCACTTTAGTCACCAGATAGCCCACATCTGCTGAACGAGGCACCATTTCAGCCAGCACCGAGCCTCCCGTCTGGACCGGGTACAGGACTTGAGGGGCGTTGTCGTTCTGGTCCTGGATCAGGATGCGAACGCTCACGTTGCTGCTGAGAGGAGGGGAGCCTCCATCCTGAGCTCTGACGCGGAAGTGGAACTCTTTCAGGTGCTCGTAGTCAAAAGAGCGCACTGCATGGATGACTCCACTATCAGCACTAACGGACACATATGAGGAGACCGGCACTCCGTTAACAGAGGAGTCCTCCAGGAGGTAAGAGAGACGAGCGTTCTGGTTCCAGTCTGTGTCTCCGGCTTTTACTGTGAATATGGAGAGACCTGGTGTGTTGTTTTCTACAATGGAGGCCTCATATGAGCTCCTCTCAAAGACAGGCGCGTTGTCATTCACATCTGAGATGTGTAAGGTGAGAGTGACGCTGCTGGAGAGGGAGGGAACTCCCTCATCAGAGCATGTCACTGTGATGTTATACTCACCTGCTCTCTCTCTGTCTAATTCACCGTCTGTCACTAAACTGTAGAAATTAGTATCCGTGGATTTAAGGATGAAGGGGATATTTTGATTTATTGCACACTCCACCTTCCCATTCTCACCGTCATCTTGGTCTTGAATGTTAATAATTGTTACAACAGTTTCACTTGGAACGTCCTCAGATATGATATTTGTCTTAGACATGACGTTGATCAACGGGATGTTATCATTCACGTCCACAATGTCCACTATTACTTTGCAGGTGTCTGTCAGTCCGCCTTCGTCACTTGCGCGCACATTAATCTGATAGTTGCGTGCTTTTTCGTAATCCACATTGCCAATCAGCGTGACCTCACCACTTTGCTCGTTTATGTCGAACAAATGTCTCACGTCATCCATCGTGTTTCGGATCGAATATGTTATTTTACTATTGGCTCCGTGATCCGCATCAGACGCGCTAACCACAGTCACGATGGTACCTTTAGGGGTGTTTTCTGCAACAGTAGCTTTGTAAACCGGCTTTGTGAACACGGGTGCGTTATCATTAACATCTAACACGGTGATGAGAATCTGCATTGTACCAGACATTTGCGGCTCCCCTCCATCCACAGCCGTCAGCACGAGACGTGAATGCTCTTTTTTCTCTCTGTCGAGGGCTTGCTTCAAAATCATCTCAACACTCCTGGAGCCGTCTGCCTGATTGTGTAACTTTAATGCAAAATTATCAGACGGTTCTAGCTGGTACGTTTGGAGCCCATTCATTCCAACGTCTAGATCAACAGCCGGTTCCAAATCAAATTTTGACCCAATCACGGCAGATTCGCTAATTTTGAATTTTATGTCGCCCCTCTCGAATGCTGGGGGGTTGTCGTTGATGTCGACAACCTCCACTATTGTTTTATAAAACTCGATGGGGTTCTCTAGAATAATCTGGAAGTGCAGCGCGCAAGGCATCGACTGCGCGCACAGCGCCTCCCTATCTATCCTCTCCTTGATGAGGAGAACGCCCCTGTCTTTATTCAGCTCGATGTATTGTTTGCTATCACCAAAATAAACCCGAGCATTGCGGGATTTTAGCCTCACTACACCAATTCCCAAATCCTCGGCTATATTTCCCACTAAGGACCCCACTTGCATTTCCTCGCGAATAGAATAGTTGATCTGTCCGAACGTAGCGCCGCTGAACAGCAAAAGGGTGAAAAGCGCTACTTGCCGTCTCATTGTTCTCCTTGGCTTCGCGTCCAAGACAAAAACACACCACCGTGCTGTCTAAAACGAACCCAAAAGACAAGATATCCCAACAGGAGCCAAATGTAGCCGGTATTCCACCAAAAATGTCACAAAATAGTCCCAGAGAGATGTACGCTGCAGACCAAAGTACCTCTTCCTGTGATTTGCCCCTTTTCTCTTTTGGCTGCCGTATAAAGAAGGGAGGCACCGCTGCTGTATCAGGGACATCATGGACTGTAGCGTCCCTAAGAGTCCAAAATGTGAAACTGCAGGACGAGGAATAGAATACAGTGGCTTCATAACAAATGCAAAATATCATGCTCGGTAACTTAAGTGGCTGCTCAGAACGGGCTACAAATGCATCACAATGAGGTAGAAGAAGAGTGTGACTTCTCCCTATGAGTCAATGAAATGCATGATATCATCAGTGATAAAATAACAAAATATAGTGGGCAATGGTATAACAATGTAAAATAAATACTTAAATAAAATACTTTGAAAATCACAGACGAGACCAGAGTGTGTATTTTATCAGCCTAGGTTGGTGGAAATCTTGACTATTTAGGTAGAGCATCCAAATGGAACCTCTTCAAACCAACCTGAGTGGTGTTTCATTTCTAATGTATCTTATATGAGAAGTGTTCTGTTCATTATTATAGTGAAGATTGTACAAAAGTGCACTTTATAGGTTACACGCTGACTCTATTTAGGTAGGATTGCCGGTGAAATATGTAGCTGCAATCATGGCAGCCACAAAAACTAGTACTAATCGCGTCACTGTCATGTCAATGTTGTGCAAAAATTAACCACAACCGTGGGGGTAAGTTCATCACATAGTTGCAGAATTACGTTAGTGGATGCATTCACATTGAAATGAATAAAGGCATCGATTTCAGGCTAGGACTATGAAGAAAAAAGGATCATGGTCATTTAGGATTTACTAAACATGCAGAGGCTATAAGACACAAAAGCACTGCTGGAAAAGTAATTCCTTAGCGTAAAAACAAAAAACACGAATGTTACGGTCTCATATGACTAACCAAAAGTAAGCTTCACCCAAGATGTTCTTTTACTAGTTGTTGCAGTTATTTTTTAGAATTAATTTGTTTGAATGAAAGAATGTGTGCATACACAACATCACACCATTTTTTTCCCACTTTTTAAACGGTCACTTCATACACAGTTAATGCAAAAACGTGTCCATTCCTGAAACTAAACTCAACAGTTGCCTGTTGGGATACATTATCATCATCTACAGCCATACTTGTAAGTAATGAAGGCCAATGGAAACATTTACTGCAAACCTCAAATACAATGTAAGTGACCAACCTCTAAAGGAGAGTCGGGTTCATCCAGGATGTTCTTTTCACTGTGCATCTTCTGCATGGTTCCTGTAGAACTGGGGTCCATTACCAGCACGTTGTGACTAGCAGCTCTGTCCAACTTAAAGTCACTCTTTCTGGAGTCAGTGGTCCTGCACACCTCGTAATTGTACACGTGAGGGAGAGTCCCTGTCCCCAAAGTGTCTGAGTAACGTGGTGGATAATATGGAATGACAGGGAGGCTGGAGTGGTACAGGATGCGAGACTGTCTCCACCTGTACACTTTGACTGATATGATAAGCAGCAAGCAGGTGATGAAGAGGAAGGAGACCACAGCCAAAGCCAAGACTAAGTAAAAAGTCAGCTTGTCATTGTACTCCTTGTCGTGCATGCTAAAGTCAGTGAACTCTGACAGCACTTCAGGGAAGCTGTCCGCCACCGCCACGTTAACGACGACTGTAGCTGAACGAGAGGGCTGCCCGTTGTCCTCCACTAGAACAGTCAGTCTTTGTTTGACAGCATCTTTATCAGTGACTTGGCGGACAGTTCTTATTTCTCCATTGTGTAGGCCCACTTCAAACAGCGCCCTGTCTGTGGCTTTGTGCACTTTATAGGAGAGCCAGGCGTTCTGTCCAGAGTCCACATCAACAGCCACCACTTTAGTCACCAGATAGCCCACATCTGCTGAACGAGGCACCATTTCAGCCAGCACCGAGCCTCCCGTCTGGACCGGGTACAGGACCTGAGGGGTGTTGTCGTTCTGGTCCTGGATCAGGATGCGAACGCTCACGTTGCTGCTGAGAGGAGGGGAGCCTCCATCCTGAGCTCTGACGCGGAAGTGGAACTCTTTCAGGTGCTCGTAGTCAAAAGAGCGCACTGCATGGATGACTCCACTATCAGCACTAACGGACACATATGAGGAGACCGGCACTCCGTTAATAGAGGAGTCCTCCAGGAGGTAAGAGAGACGAGCGTTCTGGTTCCAGTCAGAGTCGCTGGCTTTTACTGTGAATATGGAGAGACCTGGTGTGTTGTTTTCTACAATGGAGGCCTCATATGAGCTCCTCTCAAAGACAGGCGCGTTGTCATTCACATCTGAGATGAGTAAGGTGAGAGTGACGCTGCTGGAGAGGGAGGGAACTCCCTCATCAGAGCATGTCACTGTGATGTTATACTCACCTGCTCTCTCTCTGTCTAATTCACTGTCTGTCACTAAACTGTAGAAATGATTTGATGTGGTTTTGATTGCAAACGGTGTATTTTCACCAATCACACAGTTTACCTGACCATTAGCATCAGAATCAGGGTCACTGACACTCATTAAAGCTATGACAGTTTTTAAGGGGGCATCTTCTGGCACAGAGCCAGATGACGAAATCATATTCACAATGGGGCTGTTGTCGTTTACATCAATTATATCAATAACAATTTTACTGGAATCAGACAACCCCCCCTGATCAATCGCTTCTATGTCAATGTGATATGATTTCTCTTTTTCATAATCTATGGCGCCCTTCAGGATGACGTCACCCTCGCCATTAACATGAAATAACTTGGGCACGGTGTCCACGCTGCTTCCTATTACATACACCACTTCTCCGTTTGCTCCCTTGTCGGCATCTGAAGCGCTCACTTTAGTAATGAGTGTTCCAATGGCGGAGTTCTCCGTGATGCTTGCTTTGTACACAGCCTTGCTGAATACTGGCGCATTGTCATTCGCATCGAGGACAGTGACGTGGATCTGCATGGTTCCGGTCAGCTGTGGTTCTCCGCCATCCTCGGCCGTCAAAACCAAAGACACGTGCTCCTGTTTCTCTCTATCTAGCGGCTTTTGTAGCACCATTTCCACCTTTTTACTGCCATCTGTCTGACTGTGTAGTTTCAGCACGAAGCTATCACTGGGCTTTAGTGTGTACCGCTGAAGACCATTCAGTCCTATATCAGGGTCAAACGCTTTCTCCAGCATGAATTTAGATCCCACCACGGCAGATTCGCTGATTTCAAACCTCCGCTCGTCTTTCTGGAAGAGTGGCGCATTGTCGTTAATGTCCGTGATTTCCACAGTAACGGGGAATAATTCCAGCGGGTTTTCAAGCGTAATTTGAAAATGTAAAGCGCAGGGCGTCGTCTGCCTGCACAACGATTCTCGGTCTATTTTTTCTTTGACGAGGAGGACTCCTCGTTCTCTGCTCAGCTCGATATACTGAGCGCTGTCTCCCGTGTAAATGCGAGCTTTGCCCGCCCTCAGCCTCTTGACGTCTAAGCCCAAATCTCGGGCTATGTTGCCGATTAAAGATCCTTTTGCCATTTCCTCCGGAATGGAGTATGTGACCTGTCCTATCACGGAGCTGAGACAGAAGATGGAGATGAACAATACTTGCCGTCTCATTGTCCTGGCTGAATCCGCTGCTGCACCGACGATGCGGCCTTTTATTCCCTTTACGTAACAGAATCCACCAAATATGAGGAAAACACAAGGCAGTCGTGCTATTTCATCCAAACATGGGTGTGAATTCTAGATCCAGAGTGGGAAACATTCCCTCCACAATGCGCTCCTTCTTCGACTGACACCGTGTTTCATCCACCGCACTGGGAAGGACTGTGACAAAAGCACCAAATTAAAAAAGGCAACCTGCAAAGCACGAGCCAACAGCGTCCCGAAGAGTTCAAACTGTGCAAGTGCAGCCAAAATGATATTTAAAAATCCATACAAATAATGACATTGCGCCGAGAGACAGACATAAAATAATAAAACAAACCCTTCCACTCGCACAAATTTAATTTACGCAGATACTAAAAACGTGCTAGGACAGACTTTAAATGACAGATTTAGGCAGGTGATCTTGAAAATTCAATACAGGATTCAAAGCAGAAGCAAACAATGACAAAAATATCAAAAGCATAGCGCCAAGTCCAAACTGTGGACCTAGACGACAAGGTCACTATCCGTGGTGCTGCATCGCTTGTCATGTCAAAAACAAGCCTCAGTTTTACACAAAGAGTTGCTCTGTGCTGTCAGATACATATTATGACAAATAACTACCCTCTTTAAGAGTACTTGAAGGTAAAACGTGACCGTTTTACTCATTTTAAACTGAAACTATTTGTTGTAAACATACAGTACATTTGCAGGAAGATAAAGGAGACAGCAACAGATAAAAGATGAAGTATGTGGCTCTCCGGGGTGCTGACACAAAATATCATATAGTAACAAAATAAAAAAGTAATAAAAAAGAGCTACTCCATAAACTCCCCACAGAATTATACTGACGCCAAGAGCCGTGCATCGACAAACTTGAATAATGTTTTGATAGAATTATTGACAGTAAAGCCAAGTTTATTAGATCCATGTAAACATCAGGTGAATCTCCTAAACTATGAATTATGCTGACTGATATCACACCAATCTTTTTTTTAGTGTCCAGTGTTGCTACCTGTTTCTAAGAGATGACACAAATAACAAAAAATGCTAAAAGGACTGTGACAATGGCAAGTAGAGGCCATGACAGCATGTACATATAAGTAGGCCTATGGCCTTGCATGGGGGGGGGGGGGTGACAGTGATGTTAATATTTCTGGTGGTAAATTATAATAATGTCATGTTTTCATAAAAGATTGCTGTAAGTATTCAGAAAGCAATGATATGCATGTACAATATTGTAAGAGAACTGGATAATGCCCAGAAGGATATATGGTGGTCATCTACAGCCACGCAGTATGGAACATTTACTGCATTACTCAAATAGAATGCAAGTGACCAACCTCTATAGGAGAGTCAGGTTCATCCAGGATGTTCTTTTCACTGTGCATCTTCTGCATGGTTCCTGTAGAACTGGGGTCCATTACCAGCACGTTGTGACTAGCAGCTCTGTCCAACTTAAAGTCACTCTTTCTGGAGTCAGTGGTCCTGCACACCTCGTAATTGTACACGTGTGGGAGAGTCCCTGTCCCCAAAGTGTCTGAGTAACGTGGTGGATAATATGGAATGACAGGGAGGCTGGAGTGGTACAGGATGCGAGACTGTCTCCACCTGTACACTTTGACTGATATGATAAGCAGCAAGCAGGTGATGAAGAGGAAGGAGACCACAGCCAAAGCCAAGACTAAGTAAAAAGTCAGCTTGTCATTGTACTCCTTGTCGTGCATGCTAAAGTCAGTGAACTCTGACAGCACTTCAGGGAAGCTGTCCGCCACCGCCACGTTAACGACGACTGTAGCTGAACGAGAGGGCTGCCCGTTGTCCTCCACTAGAACAGTCAGTCTTTGTTTGACAGCATCTTTATCAGTGACTTGGCGGACAGTTCTTATTTCTCCATTGTGTAGGCCCACTTCAAACAGCGCCCTGTCTGTGGCTTTGTGCACTTTATAGGAGAGCCAGGCGTTCTGTCCAGAGTCCACATCAACAGCCACCACTTTAGTCACCAGATAGCCCACATCTGCTGAACGAGGCACCATTTCAGCCAGCACCGAGCCTCCCGTCTGGACCGGGTACAGGACTTGAGGGGCGTTGTCGTTCTGGTCCTGGATCAGGATGCGAACGCTCACGTTGCTGCTGAGAGGAGGGGAGCCTCCATCCTGAGCTCTGACGCGGAAGTGGAACTCTTTCAGGTGCTCGTAGTCAAAAGAGCGCACTGCATGGATGACTCCACTATCAGCACTAACGGACACATATGAGGAGACCGGCACTCCGTTAACAGAGGAGTCCTCCAGGAGGTAAGAGAGACGAGCGTTCTGGTTCCAGTCTGTGTCTCCGGCTTTTACTGTGAATATGGAGAGACCTGGTGTGTTGTTTTCTACAATGGAGGCCTCATATGAGCTCCTCTCAAAGACAGGCGCGTTGTCATTCACATCTGAGATGTGTAAGGTGAGAGTGACGCTGCTGGAGAGGGAGGGAACTCCCTCATCAGAGCATGTCACTGTGATGTTATACTGAGATGCTGATTCTCTATCTAAAGCTGCTTCTGTAACTAAGCTGTAAAATCCATTCATAGTGTTTTCTATTTGAAATGGAATATCATCATCAATTATACACTTGACCTCTCCGTTGCTGCCAGAGTCGGGGTCATTAACGCTTAGCATAGTAACAACAGTATTCTCTGCAGAATCCTCAGAAATGGAATCTGATTTAGAGAGTATTTTCATTTGAGGACTGTTATCATTAACATCAGTGATATCAATCAGGATCTTACTTGAATCCGACAGTCCTCCATTGTCTACTGCTTCAATATCTATTTCTAATACCTTCGCTCTCTCATAGTCAATGTCACCACTTAAAATAACCTCTCCGGTTGCACTATTGATCTGAAATACTTCAGATAACCTGAGCGTGTTTTGGGATACTAAATAAGATATTTGCCCATTAGAGCCACTGTCTTTGTCAGATGCCCTAACAGTAATTACACTCGTTCCTATGGGGGAATTTTCCCTGATGGTTGCCTTATATAAAGATTTACTAAACAGGGGAGCGTTATCATTTACATCTAACACATGCACATTAATCTGCATTGTTCCTGACCTGCGCGGTTGTCCGCCATCAAAGGCTGTTAATAACAATGAAATCTGCTCCTGCTGCTCCCTATCCAGAGGCTTCTGCAGTATCATCTCCACCTTTTTACGTCCGTCTGCCTGATTTGCTATTTTAAGATGAAAATTATCGGTCGGACTGAGCGAGTAGCTCTGCAGACCATTTGCACCAGTATCAGCGTCGATGGCTTTCTCCAGCACAAATTTAGAGCCGATGACGGCCGACTCGCTGATTTCAAAGCGTTTGCTGCTGGACGCAAAAGTGGGGGCGTTGTCGTTGATGTCTGTAATTTCAATTGTAATCCGAAACAATTCCATGGGATTTTCCAAAATCATCTGCAAATGCAAAGCACAGAGCGTCGCCTCGCCGCACAGCGTCTCTCTGTCTATCCTCTCCTTCACAAGGAGGAGCCCCCTTTCTTTCTCCAGCTCCATGTATTCCGCGCTGTCCCCGGAATGAATACGAGCTCGCCCCGATTTGAGCCTTTTCAGGTCCAAACCTAAGTCCTGAGCCACGTTAGACACCAAAGATCCTTTCTCCATTTCCTCCGGGATGGAGTAGCTGACTTGGCCGAGGACGGACGTGCGATACAAGAGCAGGACGCACAGCAGCACTTGACGCGTCACCATCTTAAAATCCATATTTCGGAGAGTTTCCAGTTGCAATAATATTCATATAAATCCCACTCAAAAGGATCAGGAGCGCCAACAGCCGCTCATGTCCACGGATGGCGAAGAGGAGCTGGAAATGACTGCTTTATTGTGTAAAACGTCATCGTGTGAGAGGGAGGGGCTGACTGAAGCCCTGTCGGAGACTGCCACACTCTGGCCAATAAAAAGCGTTTCTCCTCTGCACATAACAGCCAAGGCCCCACAGTAGGCCTGTACGCGGAAGATATATGAAATTGTTTAACACAACGTCTCATGAAAGATTAAAAACATCTCCAATAATAAATAGATTCACGAGGGAATATTCAGGTACGTATGGTTTAATACAGACTACATCCTTTAGCACAGTGAAAATAAAATTAATATTTTTTAAACCCAACAGGTTGGACCGGG
Organism: Oostethus manadensis; assembly: GCA_024372805.1. Taxonomy (NCBI): domain Eukaryota; kingdom Metazoa; phylum Chordata; class Actinopteri; order Syngnathiformes; family Syngnathidae; genus Oostethus; species Oostethus manadensis. The sequence continues at coordinate 2,781,778 of QODF01000010.1, forward strand.
ATAGTTTCAGATTATATGTCAAATTACAAGTTATATATTTTGAATAAAAATGACCAACACTGACAATCAAGAAAAAAATGCAAAAGGAGCACAATAGGGGAAAGTATTTTGGGAAAGTACAATTTAAACTAAGGAAATTAAACATTTTTTCAACACTTAAAAAAATATATTTTACTATGATTTTGATTTAATAATTGCAGCAACAAGTATCCGTATTTTTCTATGTGTACACCGGCATTTCAAATTACAACAAACATGTTTTTTCGGAACTTTTTGTATTTTGGTATTTCTAGTTGGTCAAGTCCAACTTTAGGTAAAACGAATACTCAATTATTTATGAAATGTTTAAATTCTAATAGTAACTTCTAATAACAGCTATAGAAATGGTCATAATACAAATATTAGCATTATTGTATTTGTTTATATAAATTATATCAAATTTTAATTAAATGTTTATAATTATAATTAATGAATTATTAGTAGGCCGCACAGTGGATGAGTGGTTAGCACATTGGCCACACAGTCAGGAGATCTGGAAGACCTGGGTTCAAATCTCCGTTGGGCATCTCTGTGTGGAGTTTGCATGTTCTCCCCGTGCGTGTGTGGGTTTTCTCCGGGTACTCCGGTTTCCTCCCACATTCCAAAAACATGCATGTTAG
>QODF01000010.1:2819718-2829877 GCA_024372805.1 Oostethus manadensis
ACCTATCAGTTGTCATACGATCGCATTTTGGCTTTTATTTTGAAATAGCGAATGAGGTTATGAAAAGAAGGTTCAGCTCCACCAATAAAATACATAAAGTCCGGCCTTAAACAATAACGTTTCAAATAAATAATGAATATGTATATATGTGTAATATCAAGCTGACTGTGTGACACTGACACAATTTCCGAACAGTGAATATAGCGATTGTCTATATTTTTAAGCATTAAAATTAATATCTCAAAAAGGTGGCATTTAAAATTGGCAAGTATTGTTTAATTTGTGGAATCATTCGGTACCAAATTCGATATTTTGCACATTCCATCTCATTAGCTCTTTTATTTTGGGTGTTTGTTTTTTCTATTTATTTATACATTAAAAACCAGTTGTACATTTGCTACTATCAGGTTGGTGTTGAGTGACTTCCAGTTATTAGGAATTCAGCACCTTGGACAGAAGTACTAATTGGCGCAGGGATAACCATTTGAAAGCTGTGAAAGCTGCAAAAGAATTATGAAACAAACACACACAAAAAAATCATATAATGCCGTTAATTGGGACATCATTAAACAAAACAAGTATTGGGGGTTTACTCCTCGTACATATTAGGCTGCTTGACAATTGTGTTTCTTTAAAACATATATATTTTTGCTACATTTGGTTCATTTCAACAAGACCATGTGAGTGTGTTCTTTACAATTAAACAGATGAGTAATTAGTCACAAAGTGTTTTAGACCAAGCCGTCTTATCCTGGGGTGCATGAACCTCACAACTTTTAGTGGGTTTGTGAGAACCAGATCAAGATGAATACATTCATATTTACATTTACAATGGAGTGGTGTCTGGTATTATTCTTTAAAAAATATTTATTTTAGAGTTTACTAATATGTCTGTATACCACATGTATACAACATGGAAATATTGACAAAGTACACTCAACACATCAGACGTAAATGTATAATTTGATGTCAGTATGTCTGGGGAAAGAGGTCCTTAGGTTTGATTAGATTCTTAAAGGGGTCTGTGATACAAAAGAAGCAATGGGCCACTCTTTAACACTATTTCTGCAAATGTGACGTTTAATAATACGATTAATTGATGTCATATGAGATGCTGTCTATGGTGCTGAAACTAGTTACTTTGTTAAATTAACTTGGTATGACTCAGTGCCAGAAAAGAAATGCGCCCACACTATCAAAACTAAATAACAAAAATATTTAAACATTATATATACAATTCACATGTAACATCACGGATTGCTTCAACGATTGCACACACAAAAGAATGAACATTTTACGACCAGGTTAAGACTTTAGGATCTAACATACATAGATAAGCAGTAGTAGCTACTATGAGACATACGTAAATTTACACAGCACCCACATCATCTGGTAGGGGCACAACATGTTTAACGTCCTACACCAAGGCATTAATTATGATAAGCAATGACGAGTTCAAATTATGGCTGAGTGGGTAGCATGTTGCCCTCACAGTCAGGAGATCAGGGTTCGAATATCCGTGCATGCTCTCCCCTTGCGTGCGTGGGTTTTCTACGGGTACTCCGGTTTCCTCCCACATTCCAAAAACATGCATGTTAGGTTATTTGGCGACTCTAAATTGTCCATAGGTATGAATGTGAGTGGGAATGGTTGTTGATTGCTGGCGACCAGTCCAGGTTGTACCTTGCCTCCCGCCCAAAGTCAGCTGGGATAGGCTCCAGCATACCCATGACCCTAATGACGATAAGAGGCATAGAAAATGGATGGATGGATGGAGTTCAAATAACTACACAGGGGTTGCAATCATAAACCGGTTAATTTCCTCGTATATTCACACTACACCATATAAAGCAAAAACAAAAGAGATTTTCAAAAACTGAAGAGAAAAATATGCATTTTTCATTTAAAAGTGGGCAAATGTAAAAAATCAACAGACGCTCAAATATGTTATATGTATAGGTATAGGTATTAAAGGTAGGTATATAGGTATATTGTACCTTAAACACTAACATCATAATTATTTCTAAAATGTCGACCTTCCAAGACCATTGAGAGCAGGAGTGAGTATGCATGAACGCTGATAAAGTTTTAGACACAAATATAGAGAAAAATCAAAAACATGGGACGTGAAATGAACAATTACAAAAACAAAGCAGTCCTCATTACTGAACGTGATGCAAAGTGAAATGATATGATGGATGATGAAAGTACAACTTCAGTACACTATAAAGACAGTATAATATAGATACAAAAATATCACCAAAATGAAGAAAATAAGCTATATTCTACTGTTATTTTGTGCCCTAAGAATGATGATTACAAGTGAGGAATCAACTCATATTTACAAGAGGAGCTTTGGTGAAATGGGTTACATATTGTAAAACACTGACGCCACAAGACACAGCCAGCCATAACTCTAGGAACCTCCAAAAATGATCAAAAAATGTACAATATGACATGGGAGGTCAATAAGGTAATGGAGTGACCTGGAAAGTCAGGAGACCTTAATGCAGGGCAGGAGGCGGGGTACAACCTGGACTGGTCGCCAGTCAACACACGTTTGATTAAATTCATACTACTTAAAACAGGGGTCTCAAACTTGCGGCCCATGCCTTGACCTCTAAGAGTAGTGTAATGTGGCAGCCAGTGACATTCACGCAAGTTCACTGTTACTTGCAGGGGCTAATAAACACCAACACTGAACTAACAGTGGTGTAATCATATAGAGACAGGGGGCTCACCAGACAGAACACCACCTACATTTGAGGTGCAAACATAACACAACTTGTAATAGGTAAGTAAACACATATAAGTAATATTACCATTATGGGTAATAATAAATAATTATGTTAACTCCAAACGTTCCCAACTTTTTACAAACCAAGTACAGAATGCATGCTGGGAGCCGGCATCACTCCTAATTAGCGTTATAACAAAAAATCTTTGTCTCAAACTGTAGCAACATTAAGCCCTACTATGGACTGTCGATACGCTCTTGCATTGTGTTGTTTTTTATTATTATTAAAATTGACTGTAGTCTCTATAAACGTCTAGCACTGTCTCTTCTCAGTGAGCCGAGTCAACATTTTACATGTCATCTAGGAGTTGTTCTTTTTGCAGCATCGCTGCTTGTATTGTGGTTAAAATATGCTGCAAAAATTCTATCAATTTTTAAAACCTCTTGTTTTCATTAGGATCAAAGGTTAGCTGGGGCCTTTCCCATCTGGATGCAAACTATAAAACCGTGTATTTTTGTGTGTGACACTATCGCGGTTTTATCGTTATCGTGAGCCATGTTTCGTATATCATATGATGCGATTCCCTAAATTTCCCAGCCCTTGCTCCCAATACCTTATGCTGCCCAGCCTCCCCCACTCTCTACCATTCAATAAAAAATACAAAAATGCGGACCTTTTTCGGGGTATGGCAGGTTTAAATAAACCCTGTAACTTATCAACTAATAGACAGCAAGAACAAACAAAGAAAGATAAAATATTTGACTCACCAAAGTTGACATCTGTGAAAAGTTTCCTGACAGCTGCTTGGTCACATTTGGTGTATCAGAATCAGTTCCATCCACACTGACTAAACTTTGACTCATGTCTTGCATGTTCTTCATGTCACTCTTTCTGGAGTCAGTGGTCCTGCACACCTCGTAATTGTACACGTGCGGGAGAGTCCCTGTCCCCAAAGTGTCTGAGTAACGTGGTGGATAATATGGAATGACAGGGAGGTTGGAGTGGTACAGGACGCGAGACTGTCTCCACCTGTACACTTTGACTGATATGATAAGCAGCAAGCAGGTGATGAAGAGGAAGGAGACCACAGCCAAAGCCAAGACTAAGTAAAAAGTCAGCTTGTCATTGTACTCCTTGTCGTGCATGCTAAAGTCAGTGAACTCTGACAGCACTTCAGGGAAGCTGTCCGCCACCGCCACGTTAACGACGACTGTAGCTGAACGAGAGGGCTGCCCGTTGTCCTCCACTAGAACAGTCAGTCTTTGTTTGACAGCATCTTTATCAGTGACTTGGCGGACAGTTCTTATTTCTCCATTGTGTAGGCCCACTTCAAACAGCGCCCTGTCTGTGGCTTTGTGCACTTTATAGGAGAGCCAGGCGTTCTGTCCAGAGTCCACATCAACAGCCACCACTTTAGTCACCAGATAGCCCACATCTGCTGAACGAGGCACCATTTCAGCCAGCACCGAGCCTCCCGTCTGGACCGGGTACAGGACNGACTGCATGGATGACACCGTTCTCTGAATTGACTGAGACAAAAGAAGACACAGCTACTCCATTAATCTCTTTCTCCTCCAGGAAGTAAGACACTCGAGCATTCTGGCCCCAGTCTGCATCACTAGCACTGACAGTAAACACTGAAAAACCAGGAGAGTTGTTCTCTGGTACAGTCTTACTGTATTCTGCCTGATGGAATTTAGGTGGGCTGTCATTCACGTCAGATATTTTAAAGTTGATATTTTTACTACTAGACAGAGGAGGAGATCCTTGGTCAGACGCTGTTATGGTAACATTATATTCAGGAACACTTTCTCTGTCTAAGAAGTTTTCTGTCACTATGGTGTAATAACCTGTTAATGAAGACTCGATTTTGAAAGGGACGTCAGAGTTAATGGAACACTTGACAACCCCGTTGCTATCAGAGTCTTCATCATTGACATTAAAAACAGCTACAGTTGTACCTGAGGGAGAATCCTCAGGTATGGAATGAGAAAAAGACATTATTTTAATTGTAGGGACATCGTCATTCTCATCAATTATATTAACAATTACTTTACATGTATCTGAAAACCCTCCATGATCACTAGCCTGGACGTTTAAGTGGTAGCTTTTTGATTTCTCAAAATCAATTTTACCTGAAACTTTAATCTCTCCTGTTTTAGCATTTATAGTGAACATCTGATTTGCTGCCTCACCAATTTGGGGAATAAAATAAGTGACGTCACCATTGAGGCCTGCATCAGCGTCGTTTGCACTAACAGTAGTGATTAAAGTTCCTTCAGGTGAATTTTCTCGAACATCTACCTTATAAACAGGCTGGCTGCACACTGGTGCGTTATCGTTTGCATCCAGCACAGTGATTTGAATTCTCACCGTCCCTGATCTATGTGGCTCCCCGCCATCTGAAGCAATCAACATGAGCGTGTGAGACTCCTCCTTCTCTCTGTCTAAAGGTTTCTGTAAAACCATTTCTATGAATTTGGCCCCGCCTGGCTGACTCTGTATTTCTAATTTAAAATTATCTGAAGGTTTTATCGAATATTTCTGAATGTCATTAATATCAACATCAGGGTCGTTTGCACTCAGTAATGAAAATTTTGTCCCCGCTGCAACACTCTCAACAATATTCATCGCTACCTCATGCTGTGGGAAGGAGGGGCTGTTGTCATTAATGTCTACGACCTCCACTGTTACACGATAAAGCTGGATTGGATTTTCTAAAATGATGTCGAAACTGAAGCTGCAGGGCGTCGTCTTTCCACAAAGCTCCTCCCGGTCGATGCGCTCTTTAATAACAAGTGTGCCTTTGTCTCGTTTTAAATCAACATACTGCCGGCCTCCTTTCGTGATGATACGAGCTTTACCTGCTATTAGTCGGGCCACATCCAAGCCCAAATCTCGCGCAATGTTTCCAACAAAAGAGCCTTCTGCCTGCTCCTCCGGTATGGAATAGCGAGCCTGTCCGGTCACGGAGCTCAGCTCGCAGAGACAAAGAAGGACAACCAGTGTGCGCCATCGGCCTCTGACAGCGCGTATCCACATAAAATCCATCTTCAAGAAAAGAATTTGCCGAGTAGGTTCCTTCAGAATAAAAGCAAACGCCCCTTAAACAATAAATCCAAAATGGACAGGAAGATGCACAGAAAATTCTGTAATCATTACAAATGGCAAGAGGATCGTCGTCTCTCTCAGCAGTGAAGCTCTAAAAGGAGGTGAAGAGGAGGAACACTGCCCTGACTATTTTTACTGCTATTCAATGACGTACCAAGAGCGGCCCTTAGAGCATTTTCACAGTAGTGCACCTTTATATTTATTAAGAGCCAAAAATACATTATCTGTACGTTATAACTATAAGTACCGATGCATTTACACTGGTCAATATGAATAACATACGTTTATTAAGAAAAAATATAGAGTTCATATTATAACTTATCAATCGTCAAGTGGTCACAGTAATATATTCATTTTTTTTGCAAATTATGGATGAATGAGGGAAAAAAAAGTTCAAGTCAGCAAGGAAAATTCCTAAAAGTCTCCACATTCTCCCTCATATTAGGAATAAAGCAGAAAAAATATGTCTAATAATTTCTCTGTTTGTTTATTTTACATGGACACACTTCTGATGAGCGCTGTTTGCTAACGTATTAAAAAATTAGAAATTAAAACTTCAGTAAGATAGTTCCTAATTAGTGTATGTATAATTGAACTAGGTCCTAAACATTTAGCCTCAAATTATGTGTATTGTCATCCATCTTATAACTATTTTTATTTAGGTGCTTGAGTAAGGTATTTCTTTATGCATACTTTTGTGGAATTGACACCACGTTTAGTGAGTTGAGTTTCTCATGGAAAACAGCATTTCAGCACCAAGAGCAGTGATTATTTAGTGGTGTAGTAACCCACTAGGCAGTGGAATTTATTGAAAAAAAAGGCTGTAAAAACAAAACGAACAAGAAAAAACCAAAGAAAAAATAAAACACATTAACAAGCATCATTGATAAATGTATTAAATAATAAAGCTGCACTAAAAATACATAGTAAGGCAGCATAATTGTGTTATTCTTGTTAAGCAATAATGTTTGGGTTGCATAAGGGAAACCATTTCTGATCAATTTAAAGAGACAAAGGTATTTTTAATAATTATCAGATTAATAATTATCCGGTAATAGAGTCAATTTAATTCTAGCTAACATTACTTTTTTCAATTAAAAAGGGTAATTGGATCTTGACATTGTGATAAACATAGAGGTTTTCACCAAAAACAAAAATGTCAAGTATGGTGCTGTCCGTGGTTCTGAATCCAGTGGCCTTGCAGAATGGACTCTGCATGACTCAAATATATAATAATGAAGATATTACGATAGTACAAATACGAGTGTATGACTCAAAGATAAAATGTACACATTGTACACAAAATTAAAGATGTAGCAGGGTCTTTATTGTGCCAGCAGGGGTCCCTGTGGTTTGTGTACATCATTTTATTTACTTTCTATTGGGTGTTTCTTGCTTGCTGCTGCCTTGCATTCAGTTGTTTTTTATATGAACTTTAGCAGCCCCAAGTACCAATACTTGTAAGTGTCACTTGGTTTTGCCCCACCCAAGTGTTTTTGTGCCATGGCGCTTGGAAAACGGTTGGTTTTTTTAAGTATTGTGTATTGACCATTTATTTAAGCATATATTTGATTTTTTTTATTTTTAGTATATCTATTTTTTTACAGTGTATGTAGATTTTTAATATTAAAAAGATTTTAATTTCATTTTTTGTCAGCACCACAATCACTCCCTCCATGCTCTTTGGTCATCACCCATATATCACAACAATTACAACAACGCAGACCCACGCAGGCGCACTGTCGAGAATAGGGATTGCATATACAACTACGGTACATCTACTCAAAATCCACGTGTGACTTCATGGACTGCTTCAACGGTAGCACACACATACACAGAGACACACAACTGACAAGTGTCACAGTCCTGTTAACAATCCTATACTGCAGGATATACTATAAGATATACTTTGTGTTAATGTATATATACACACACGTCACAAAATGGTTAGGCTACTGTCCTACATTAAGGCACAAGTTATATGAATGTTGTGGGATAAAATATAACTAGTGTTCCTAAGCACTAAGTGCTAAGGTAAGCAATCATACACCGGCGACAATTCATGTTTGCTCTTCAAAATAGGACAACTGTTGTTCTATGTCAAGCANATTTTTTGTCAGCACCACAATCACTCCCTCCATGCTCTTTGGTCATCACCCATATATCACAACAATTACAACAACGCAGACCCACGCAGGCGCACTGTCGAGAATAGGGATTGCATATACAACTACGGTACATCTACTCAAAATCCACGTGTGACTTCATGGACTGCTTCAACGGTAGCACACACATACACAGAGACACACAACTGACAAGTGTCACAGTCCTGTTAACAATCCTATACTGCAGGATATACTATAAGATATACTTTGTGTTAATGTATATATACACACACGTCACAAAATGGTTAGGCTACTGTCCTACATTAAGGCACAAGTTATATGAATGTTGTGGGATAAAATATAACTAGTGTTCCTAAGCACTAAGTGCTAAGGTAAGCAATCATACACCGGCGACAATTCATGTTTGCTCTTCAAAATAGGACAACTGTTGTTCTATGTCAAGCAAAAACAATTCAAATTTTACAAAGCTTAAAACCCCCCCCAACAATTATAGACAAGGGAAGATCAAACTCATTCCAAGGGCCACATACAGCATAGATAGTCAAATGGGCCAGACCAGTAAAGTCATACATGAACAACAATCCTTGTTTTTACCTTGGTTTCAGTGCAACAAAGTACAAGTACGTGAAAAAAATGTTTATATTTGATTAACTATCATGAACTATGTTTCAATTGGGTGACCAAATCTGTCAATATAGTTTAAAAGTCATCTCTGCCATTGTATTCCTAGTCAGGCTAACTTGTCACTTCTAAAGACATTTCTGCAGCTGTCATAATGAAAGATTTTGTTAGCTAACAGTCGGAATATGGCTTTGATGCTAATGTTGTTACTCTAGCGATGAATTAAAATGGGCAGCTTTTTTATCAAACCTACCAGGACTTTATTTATCTTCTCTTTTCCCAGTGTTTTTCACAATGATTAATGTCAGAGTGCCACCGAATGATATTGTATGACCACTGAAACTCACAGGTCTGCCATTAACTCTGTGTAAAAAGGATATAGTCATTTTTTCTTAGAAAATTTTACACTTCATAAAGGTATATAATGGAAAAGGGAATACTAAAGTGTAAAAACAAACAGCAGACAAAGTATGGATACTATGTTCGGTAAAGTGTCCCACGGTTCTTCTACTAAAATTATAAAAAGAGTGTGCTCCTACCAAAAAAAAAAATCATTCATAATAGCATTTTAGTTAAACAATTCTGCCTTTTATGCATTTTTGTCAGTGATCAAACGATTTCAACAAAGTCTTTCTGAAAGAATGTACACACACTACATTTTACAATATAGGATTTGAAAGAGTTATTTCAAACTGTCAACCTTCCATCACCACAGGAGCATGTAGGAAAATTACAATTGAAAAATATAAAAGTTGAAAAACACAAAAACAGAAAAAGTGGAGTGAAACTTGACTCACCAAAGTTGACATCTGTGAACAGTTCCCTGACAGCTGCTTGGTCAAACGCGACGTATCAGCATCAGCTCCATCCACACTCACTAAACTTTGACTCATGTCTTGCATGTTCTTCATGTCACTCTTTCTGGAGTCGGTGGTCCTGCACACCTCGTAATTGTACACGTGTGGGAGAGTCCCTGTCCCCAAAGTGTCTGAGTAACGTGGTGGATAATATGGAATGACAGGGAGGCTGGAGTGGTACAGGACGCGAGACTGTCTCCACCTGTACACTTTGACTGATATGATAAGCAGCAAGCAGGTGATGAAGAGGAAGGAGACCACAGCCAAAGCCAAGACTAAGTAAAAAGTCAGCTTGTCATTGTACTCCTTGTCGTGCATGCTAAAGTCAGTGAACTCTGACAGCACTTCAGGGAAGCTGTCCGCCACCGCCACGTTAACGACGACTGTAGCTGAACGAGAGGGCTGCCCGTTGTCCTCCACTAGAACAGTCAGTCTTTGTTTGACAGCATCTTTATCAGTGACTTGGCGGACAGTTCTTATTTCTCCATTGTGTAGGCCCACTTCAAACAGCGCCCTGTCTGTGGCTTTGTGCACTTTATAGGAGAGCCAGGCGTTCTGTCCAGAGTCCACATCAACAGCCACCACTTTAGTCACCAGATAGCCCACATCTGCTGAACGAGGCACCATTTCAGCCAGCACCGAGCCTCCCGTCTGGACCGGGTACAGGACTTGAGGGGCGTTGTCGTTCTGGTCCTGGATCAGGATG
>QODF01000010.1:2831124-2849251 GCA_024372805.1 Oostethus manadensis
TGGGAAGGAGGGGGTGTTGTCATTAATGTCTACGACCTCCACTGTTACACGATAAAGCTGGATTGGATTTTCTAAAATGATGTCGAAACTGAAGCTGCAGGGCGTCGTCTTTCCACAAAGCTCCTCCCGGTCGATGCGCTCTTTAATAACAAGTGTGCCTTTGTCTCGTTTTAAATCAACATACTGCCGATCTCCTTTCGTGATGATACGAGCTTTACCTGCTATTAGTCGGGCCACATCCAAGCCCAAATCTCGCGCAATGTTTCCAACAAAGGAGCCTTCTGCCTGCTCCTCCGGTATGGAATAGCGAGCCTGTCCAGTCACGGAGCTCAGCTCACAGAGACAAAGAATGACGAACAGTGTGCGCCACCGGCCCTTCATAGCGCTCATCCACATAAAATCCATCCTCAGGACAAAAAATAGTCCGTAAATGTTCCTTCAGAAGAAAAACAAACGCTCTTAAAACAACACATTCGAAAAAAACGGGATGATCATCAAGGAATGTCTATTTTAAAATGGCGAGCAGACCCCCGTCTTTCTCGCCTGTGAGCTCTAAAAGCAATTCAAGAGGAGGAACACTGCGCTGACTATTTTCATCCTATTCAATGACGTATCAACAGCGGCCCTCAGAGCATTTTCACCGGTAGTACACTTCCACATTTATTAGCAACAAAATATTACATGCACTGTTAAATATTAGCGAGTGATTTATTGTGGTCAATATTGTCAAGATTTATCAGTCGTCAAATTATATTTTTGCACTTTTATTTTGTAATTATGAATAGCATGATTAAAAAAGGTCCAGGTCAGCAAATAGAATAACAAAAAGCCTCCACATTGTAGTTCAGGTTAGCAATAAAACAGAAACAGTATATCTAATAATGATTTCATTGTTCATCTGTTTATTTTACATAGAAATAGTTTGATGAATGGTATTTGCTTATGTATTTTTTAAGGAATTAACTTCTCAGTGAGATGACATTCATGATCGGTAGGTATAATTAAATTAGGTGCAAAATTGTCAGCCTGAAATTCCACCTTATAACTATTTCTATTTAGGTGTTTGAGTGTGTTAATTCTTTATGCATATTGTAGTATATTTTCTTCTAAGACTAGTTTCTCAAGAAAGAAAAACAGCCTCTCAGCACAATTACAAGTAATTGTCCTGCAATAATCCACTATGCAATGGCATTTATTATAAAAAAGAATGGTAAAACATAAACACAAAACAAAGTAAGAATATGACACATTAACAAGCGTCATGAATAAACTTATTAAATGGATAAGCCACATTACAAATACATACTACGGCAGCCCAAATGTGTTATTTGTTGAGCATAACATTTGGGTCGCAAAGGGAAAACATTTCTGGATCATTTTAAAAACACAATGTTCTTTTTAAGAATGATCAGATTAATAATTATCCAGCAATCAATTATGAAAGGCAACTGAATTCTAATTAACGTCCCCTTTTCAATAAAAGAGGGTCTTAGGTTAGTGACATTGTGATAAACACAGAGGAGGCGTTCACTAAATACAACGACGCCTGACGCTGTCCATGGTGCTGAACCCAGTGGCCTTATGGAATTAACTTTAGGATTCAAAAATATAATTATGTAAATACATAAAATATTATAATAATACAAACAAAAGTGTTGATTTGAAAGACACAAATGTAAACATAATAAATACAATTAAAGATGTAGAAGAGGCTTAATTTTGCCAGGAGGGGTCACTGTGGTTTGTGCACATCACTTTCTGTTGTGCTGGTCCCTCTTAATTTTACTTTCTGTTGTGTGTTTCCGGTTTGCTGCTGTCTCGAATTCAATTTGTTTTTTTTCTGAGAAGGTTAGAAACAAATGTACCAGGTGGGCTAAGTATCATTGGTTTTACCTCAAAGTGTTAGTGTGCCATGCCTCATGGCAAATGTTTGATTGCTATTAAGCATTGTGAAGTGAGTATTTAAGTATTTATTTTTTACTTTTATTTTTGCATTTTTACAGTTTTTAGTATTTTTTTACAGTGCATGTAGATTTTGTTTATATTTATTTGAGCAAAATTTCCTTTAATTTGGTACTATGTCATCTCCATACATAACAACGATTCAAACAACCCAGAACCACGTAGGTGCACCAACCACACAGTGAAGCAAAAAGGGCTGCATATAGTACTAAATCTGTTTACAATTCACGTGTGACTTCATGGACTGCTTCAACGGCAGCATACAAAAACAACTGCCAAATGACAAGCGTCACAGGCCCGTTAGCAAAAATGTTATAATTCAAAATGGTAAACTATAATATATACTTACAAAATATACTTAAAATATATGCACAGGTCATAAAATGGTCACTGATCTACATCAAGGCAGAAACTATATGAATTTTGTATAAGAAAATACAGTATAATTAGCATTCCTAAGCACTGAGTTTAAATCAGTACACAAGGTAAGCAATATCACACTACTGACAATATTTATCTGCTCTTCCAACATTACCAATTGTTGTTCCATGTCAAGCAAAAATAATACCAGTTTTATGAGGATTAAGGCAAAGATAAACATTATATTAGACTAGGGGAGGTCAAACTACTATGTTAGGGGCCGGTAAAGTCATAGCATAAACAACAAACCATTGTTTTACCTTTGTTTTGTACAACAAAGTACATTAAGAAAAAGTATATATTTTAAATTGAGTGAACAAATCTGCCAAGATAGTTCCAAAATCATCTTTGCCATAGTTTTATAGGTGTAGGTATTAGTAGGTATACAATTCACCGTCTGAATATGGCTTTGATGGTAATGATATCTCACTATCATTGACTTAAAAGGGGCTGCTGTTTCATCGAACCAGCCAGGAGTTCATTTACCTTCCATTTTCTCAGTTTTTTTCACCATGATGAGTCTCATATTGCCGCAAAATAATATGTTTTGTGCTCAGAAACCTTATACAGGCCCACAGGTTTCCCATGAACACTAGGAGTAAAAAGGAAGCGACCATTTTTTCTTAGAAAACTCAAACTCGATTAGTTAAGAGCCACACTTCAGTTATGGCTGCCCCCAGACGGCCGTTTGTAACTGTCAATATATATGAATATAAAAATGAACATAATTTCATGATATGCTTACATAGATGCCTATGCAGTTGATTATTACTGTATATTTTTTACAACAAAATAATAAATAGCTTGTTTTGCAATGAGAAGTGAAGTGAAATTGTCAAGATGCCAAGCAGACAATCATGTATTGATTTTTGAAAACAAATGCTTGGAGTATCTTGTTGCATAATCAGAAATTGTTAAAGTTTACCAGAACTGCACGTAATACAATTTTTACTGTCAAAATGAAGACCTGAATCCATTTAGAAAGAAAAATGTGACGTGCATGATTTGACACACATTATTCTCAGGCTTTCACTGGCCAAATAAAATGATGTACCAGACCACATTTGGCCCAGGGCCTTGAATTTGACACATATGCTCTACAGCCTACACTATATCCACATATCTCCTTTTTTAGAAATACATTTTGGCTAATGAGGGTGTGAGTGGAGTAAAATAGGGTCTACAACACAGATGGTCTATTGCTACCATGTTAGGTCTGAGTGCAAAGTTGTGCTGCCTCTTCTAAAATGATAAAAGGAGTCTCTCTTTTATAACTTTTTTTCCATTTTCAAAATAATCCTACAGGGTTCTTTTGAAAATGGGCAAACTTACATAATCAATCGTGGATCAAACATTAACTTATGGTTTTGTACCTTATATATGGATAAGTTATACTACTTTATAGTGTCGGCCTTCTAGAATAACATCTTTCCTGGGATTTTTGTAAAACTGGGCAACAAATACAAGAGACATCTGACCTTGGCACTTGCTTAAAAGAGTGTCTCCAAGTTATGTTTTTGTCATTGATCAAATTATTTCAACACAGTCTTTGTGAAATAATTTACACACACTGTACATTTTACAATAAAGGATTCAAAAGTGCCGCACGGTGGATGACTGGGTAGCATGTTGGCCTCTCAGTCAGGGTGTTCAGGGTTCAAATCTCCGTTGGGCATCTCTGTGTGGAGTTTGCATGTTCTCCCTGTGCGTGCGCGGGTTTTCTCCAGGTACTCCGGTTTCCTCCCACATTCCAAAAACATGCATGTTAGGTTCATTGGCGACTCTAAATTTTCCATCGGTATGAATGTGAGTGTGAATGTTTGTCAGTTTGCCCTGCGATTGATTGGCGACCAGTCCAGGGTCTACCCCGCCTCCCGCCCGAAGTCAGCTGGGATAGGCTCCAGCATATCCGCAACCCTAATGAGGATAAGCGGTATAGAAGATGGATGGATTTAAAAATAATTTATTTTAAACTGTCAACCTTCCATGACTGTAGGAACGTGTATGAAAATCACTATTGAAAAATGTAAAAGTTCAAAGACACAGAAACAGAAAGTAGAGTGAAACTTGACTCACCAAAGTTGACATCTGTGAACAGTTCCCTGAGAGCTGCTTGGTCACATGTGACATGTCAGCATCAGCTCCATCCACACTCACTAAGCTTTGACTCATGGCTTGCATGTTCTTCATGTCACTCTTTCTGGAGTCAGTGGTCCTGCACACCTCGTAATTGTACACGTGCGGAAGAGTCCCTGTCCCCAAAGTGTCTGAGTAACGTGGTGGATAATATGGAATGACAGGGAGGTTGGAGTGGTACAGGACGCGAGACTGTCTCCACCTGTACACTTTGACTGATATGATAAGCAGCAAGCAGGTGATGAAGAGGAAGGAGACCACAGCCAAAGCCAAGACTAAGTAAAAAGTCAGCTTGTCATTGTACTCCTTGTCGTGCATGCTAAAGTCAGTGAACTCTGACAGCACTTCAGGGAAGCTGTCCGCCACCGCCACGTTAACGACGACTGTAGCTGAACGAGAGGGCTGCCCGTTGTCCTCCACTAGAACAGTCAGTCTTTGTTTGACAGCATCTTTATCAGTGACTTGGCGGACAGTTCTTATTTCTCCATTGTGTAGGCCCACTTCAAACAGCGCCCTGTCTGTGGCTTTGTGCACTTTATAGGAGAGCCAGGCGTTCTGTCCAGAGTCCACATCAACAGCCACCACTTTAGTCACCAGATAGCCCACATCTGCTGAACGAGGCACCATTTCAGCCAGCACCGAGCCTCCCGTCTGGACCGGGTACAGGACTTGAGGGGCGTTGTCGTTCTGGTCCTGGATCAGGATGCGAACGCTCACGTTGCTGCTGAGAGGAGGGGAGCCTCCATCCTGAGCTCTGACCACCAAGTCCAATTGTTTAATTTGCTCATAATCAAACGATCGAACTGCACTAAGAACACCAGTTTCTGAATTTAAGGACACATAAGTAGAAACTGGACTGCCACTTATTTGTGTGTCATCTAAAAAATAAGATATTCTTGCGTTTTGATTCCAATCAGCATCTCTAGCAGTGACAGCAAATATGGAAATGCCAGGAGAATTATTCTCTGAGACATAAGCAGAATAAATATTTGTATCAAATAATGGTGCATTGTCATTTATGTCTGAGATTCTAAGATGTAACTTTGTTGAACTAGAAAGAGGAGGAGTTCCGAGATCAGTGGCTGTAATTGTTATGTTATATTCCGAGACAGACTCTCTATCAAAGTATTGATCAGAAATCAAATTATAATAATTTGTTAAAGACGTCTCTAATTTAAAAGGCATTTTGCCATCGATGGAACATTTTATTTGTCCATTTCTGTCAGAATCGGCATCTTTTATGTTTAGAATTGCAATTGTTGTACCAGGAGGTGAATCCTCAGATAGAGGACTTGAAAATGACATTATATTTATAATTGGAGCATTGTCATTTACATCAATTACATCAAAAATAACTTTACTGGTCCCAGTCAGCCCACCTTGATCCTTTGCTTCTACCCTCACTTCAAACTTTCTGTCCTTTTCATAGTCAATTTGACCAGACACATAAATGATGCCTTTGTTTTCATCAATATTAAATAGATCAGCTGCACTTCCTTTCATTTTAGACAAACTGTAAGTAATGAGTCCATACGAACCACTATCAGCATCTGTAGCATTTACAGTAATTATACTCGTTCCTTTCATTGCGTTTTCCATGGCAGAGGCTTTGTATTCTGATTGGTTAAATACTGGTCTGTTGTCATTTGCATCCAGCACCTTTATTTCAATATTTACGGTAGCAGATCTCTGTGGTGTTCCTCCGTCCACTGCAATTAATTTTAAATACAAATGGGGGCGTTGCTCTCTGTCCAAAGGCTTCTGGAGCACCATTTCAACATATTTACTGCCATCTGGGTTTGCGTGCTGATTCAGTATAAAATTGTCGTTTGGAGACAAAATGTAATTCTGCAATGCGTTTTGCCCCACATCTTGATCCTCCGCACCCTGAAGGGGAAACTGCACTCCAATTGCGGTAGATTCACTTATTTCGAACGTCAGAGGTTTATCTTTATATGCAAAAACGGGAGCATGATCATTTATATCCAAAACCTCAACAATGATTCTGTGCAGTTCTAACGGGTTTTCTAAAATGACCTCAAAGCTGAAGCTACATGGCGTCACATCTCCACAAAGCTGCTCTCGGTCTATTCTGTCATTGACGACGAGAAGCCCTTTGTCTGCCCTCAGCTCCGTGTACTGGATGTTGTCTTCTGTCAAGATGCGGGCCCGCCCAGAAATCAGTCTTTTCACATCCAAACCAAGATCTTGCGCAACATTACCAATCACCGAGCCTTTCTTCATCTCCTCTGGGATAGAATAACGAATCTGACCACCTACCGTGGTAACCAAAAGAAGCAGGAACGTGAACATTGCCGTTTGCCTTCGCCATCCATTTACCAACCTCCATATTGCGCATGAAAAAGAGAGACCTCCGTGAGAATCCATGGCGTCAAAAATAAAAACAGCGCGATTATCTCCTCTGGTAAATAATCCGTTTCGTCCTTAAATCAACTACTTCAATATTTATTTGCAAACGTGAAGCAGAAATGGTTATCCTGCCATTTGCCTTCACCGCCAACAAAAGAGAAAGCCTCCTTCAGTGCCTCGTCATTTGGAGGGAGGACTATGCATGACGACACCGGGAGCAAAATAATGTGCAAGCCAATAGCGTCCCTTAGAGTCGAAAAGGTGGAAGGACGAGCGAGACTGCAGACAAAGTGACTCTAATAAAGGTGAAAGTGACGAAAGCACAATCCACTTTGTGCAACGACTAAGAGGATAATGATAATAAATTATGCACAATATTTAAAAGTGAAAATGCAACTGAATTGATTACATATCCACGAACAAAAGCAAAAAAATCTATACCAAAATGTCTGGAATATCACTCTGATAGGTCTAAATACAATTTAAAAAGGTACAGGCCTACACATTTATTGGAAGGGGGCATAAAACGTGCCATATAGACAGTAAAATATAGAAATATGAAATAATGAGCTAATTTACTTTTAGTAATATGAATGAGTAATGTTAAGACATGCTATGTACATGTTCCATTTTTCAATAGTTTTGCATAAAGATCAGTTTATTCAAACAGTTAATATCAAATTGAGTTATGCAGTCTTTTTAACCACTCAAGTGAAATGATAATTAAAACACCACCAAAATGAATAGTATAATTAATGTAAATTGTCTCCAAAATGTAGGCATAATTATTCATCAAAAGGAACAAAATTTGCGCAACATAAATTCTAATATGTGACTGTGAAGGTGTTGTGACAATGATGTACTGTAGTAATCTTCAGTGTATTTTTAAGTTGACAAAAATAACGTACTAAAACATTTACAGCCTAGTATATGTAATTAAGAAATATATCAATCTTGTTGTTAAAAATGTTGTACATCAACAAAAAACTTTAGTCAAAGTAAAGTGGATGAAACATCGACCAGTAGAGGATGAACCCAACCTCTTGCCCAAATCAGCTGGGATAGGCTCCACCTTACCCGTGACCCTAATGGGAACACGCTGTATTGGAAATGGATGGACAGACACATGAAACATTTTGCGTCACATGTAGTCCAGAATACACTATGTTAAATTCATGAGTGAAATAATACAGATGTTTAAAAAATAATGGATTTATATACCTGCACCCCAGAAATAGAAGCCTACAAGTGCAACAAAAAAAGCAACAAACAAAACAGATGAAGAATGGTCAAAATTGAGACTCACCAAAGTTGACATCTGTGAACGGTTTCCAGACAGTTGATTGATCACATTTGGTGTATCAGCATCAGCTCCATCCACACTCACTAAACTTTGACTCATGCCTTGCATGTTCTTCATGTCACTCTTTCCGGAGTCAGTGGTCCTGCACACCTCGTAATTGTACACGTGTGGGAGAGTCCCTGTCCCCAAAGTGTCTGAGTAACGTGGTGGATAATATGGAATGACAGGGAGGTTGGAGTGGTACAGGACGCGAGACTGTCTCCACCTGTACACTTTGACTGATATGATAAGCAGCAAGCAGGTGATGAAGAGGAAGGAGACCACAGCCAAAGCCAAGACTAAGTAAAAAGTCAGCTTGTCATTGTACTCCTTGTCGTGCATGCTAAAGTCAGTGAACTCTGACAGCACTTCAGGGAAGCTGTCCGCCACCGCCACGTTAACGACGACTGTAGCTGAACGAGAGGGCTGCCCGTTGTCCTCCACTAGAACAGTCAGTCTTTGTTTGACAGCATCTTTATCAGTGACTTGGCGGACAGTTCTTATTTCTCCATTGTGTAGGCCCACTTCAAACAGCGCCCTGTCTGTGGCTTTGTGCACTTTATAGGAGAGCCAGGCGTTCTGTCCAGAGTCCACATCAACAGCCACCACTTTAGTCACCAGATAGCCCACATCTGCTGAACGAGGCACCATTTCAGCCAGCACCGAGCCTCCTGTCTGGACCGGGTACAGGACCTGAGGGGCGTTGTCGTTCTGGTCCTGAATCAGGATGTGAATTGTGGCCACAGAACTCAGAGGAGGGGATCCGGAGTCGCGGGCAGTAACGTTAAAGTCAAAAGACTTGATTTGCTCGTAATCAAAGGATCGGACTGCATGGATGACACCGTTCTCTGAATTGACTGAGACAAAAGAAGACACAGCTACTCCATTAATCTCTTTCTCCTCCAGGAAGTAAGACACTCGAGCATTCTGGCCCCAGTCTGCATCACTAGCACTGACAGTAAACACTGAAAAACCAGGAGAGTTGTTCTCTGGTACAGTCTTACTGTATTCTGACTGATGGAATTTAGGTGGGCTGTCATTCACGTCAGATATTTTAATGTTGATATTTTTACTACTAGACAGAGGAGGAGATCCTTGGTCAGACGCTGTTATGGTAACATTATATTCAGGAACACTTTCTCTGTCTAAGAAGTTTTCTGTCACTATGGTGTAATAACCTGTTAATGAAGACTCGATTTTGAAAGGGACGTCAGAGTTAATGGAACACTTGACAACCCCGTTGCTATCAGAGTCTTCATCATTTACATTAAAAACAGCTACAGTTGTACCTGGGGGAGAATCCTCAGGTATGGAATGAGAAAAAGACATCATTTCTATTGTAGGGACATTGTCATTCTCATCAATTATATTAACAATTACTTTACATGTATCTGTAAATCCTCCATGATCGCTTGCATGAATGTTTAACTCATAGATTTTTGATTTTTCAAAATCTAATTTACCTTTAATTTTAATTTCTCCTGTTTTAACATTAACATAAAAAAATATATTTTCTTCCTTGGTAATATGAGGAGCGGAGTACGTGACGTCACCATTAAGGCCTGCATCAGCGTCATTTGCATTAACAGTAGTGATTAAAGTTCCTTCAGGTGAATTTTCTCGAACATCTACCTTATAAACAGGCTGGCTGCACACTGGTGCGTTATCGTTTATATCCAGCACAGTGATTTGAATTCTCACCGTCCCTGATCTATGTGGCTCCCCGCCATCTGAAGCAATCAACATGAGCGTGTGAGACTCCTCCTTCTCTCTGTCTAAAGGCTTCTGTAAAATCATTTCGAGCAACTTTTTACCATTTGGTTGATTCTGTATTTCCAATTTAAAATTATCTGAAGGTTTAAGAGTGTATTTCTGAATGTCATTAACACCCACATCAGGATCCGCTGCATTCGCGAGAGAGAAACGGGTCCCCACTGCAGCATTTTCGGCAATTTTCAAATTAATTTCATGTTGTGGGAAGGAGGGGGTGTTGTCATTAATGTCTACGACCTCCACTGTTACACGATAAAGCTGGATTGGATTTTCTAAAATGATGTCGAAACTGAAGCTGCAGGGCGTCGTCTTTCCACAAAGCTCCTCCCGGTCGATGCGCTCTTTAATAACAAGTGTGCCTTTGTCTCGTTTTAAATCAACATACTGCCGGCCTCCTTTCGTGATGATACGAGCTTTACCTGCTATTAGTCGGGCCACATCCAAGCCCAAATCTCGCGCAATGTTTCCAACAAAGGAGCCTTCTGCCTGCTCCTCCGGTATGGAATAGCGAGCCTGTCCAGTCACGGAGCTCAGCTCACAGAGACAAAGAAGGACAAACAGTGTGCGCCATCGGCCTCTGACAGCGCGTATCCACATAAAATCCATCCTCAAGACAAAAAATACGTCGAAAAGGTTCCTTCAGAATAAAAGCAAACAATCTTAAAACCACACAATCCGAAAAAATGGGAGGATCCACAAAAAGATCACTCTTCAAATGGCGAGCAGACCGTCGTCTTTCTCAGCAGTGAAGCTCTAAAAAGGAGTCGAAGAGGAGGAACACTGCACTGATTATGGTCACTGCTATTCAATGACGTATCCACAGCGGCCCTCGGAGGATTTTCACAGTAATACGCTTCCATTTTTCTGAAACGTCAAATATATACAGCATTAGCTTGTCGTTAAGAATAGAGCTGCATATATTGTGGTCAATATCAATAAAATAAATATTAGGACTTATCTATTGTCAAATGATCGTATTTGATCCTGCTCTGATGAAAAAGATACAGGTTACAAATATTCCCCAAAATATCATTCAGGCTAGAAATACTGCAAAAACAATTTATTTATTTATTTCAGCATTCATTTATTTTTCATGGACTCAATTTTAACGTGGGCTGTTAGGTAATGCTTTAAAAAAATAAGATTTAAACCTCAGTAGGATAAGTCATAATTGGTCTATCCAGAATGTATAATTAAACATTCAGCCCTAAATTATGTATATTCTCATGCATTTTATAATTATTTGTATTAATGTGTTTCAGTGTGCTGATTCTTTAGGCATACTGTGTAGATTTGCTACGATGAGAGGTGGTTGAGTTTCTTATGAACAACCAGCATTTCAGCACCATGAACAGTAATCATTCAGTGTTTTGATAATCCACTATGCAATAGAATTTACTATAAAAGCATCAGTAAAATATAAACACAAAACAAAGAAAGAATATGACACATTAACAAGCATCATGGATAAACTTATTAAAGGATTAAGCCGCATTACAAATACTGTACATAGTAAGGTGTCACAATTGTGTTATTCTTGTTGAGAATCACTATTTGGGTTGCGTAAAAAAAGAGGAAAACATTTCTTGATCAATATAAAAAGACAAGATTAATTTTAACAATATTGACATTGTGATAAACACCAAGGAGGTGTTCACCAAAAACAACCAAGTCAAGCATGATGCTGTCCATGGTTCTGGAATTACCTTGTATGACTCAAATGCAGAATAATACATATATGATTCTATGACTCAAAGATAAACATGTAAACATAGTAAATACAATTCCAGCTGTACCAAGGGGCTTATTTGTGCCAGCAGGGGTCGCTGTGGTTTGTGCACGTCACTTATTGTTATGCTGGCCCCTCTTCATTTTACATCTGTTGGGTGTTTTCTGTTTGGTGCCGTCTTGCATTCAGTTTTTTTTTTTCTTTGAAGGTTAGTGGCATTTGTCCCGTTTCTTCTAGGTGTCATTGGTTTCCCCCCATCCAAGTGTTGGTGTGGCATGTGGATGGGAAATATTTAGCTGCTATTAAATATTGTGTAATGCCTATAATAGCATTCGTTTTTTGTCACATTTTCAAAGTCTTCAGTATATTTTAGTATGTATTTTTTTAAATATATGAGTAGTTTTTGTTTTATATTGAAGAGTCGAGAAGGACTCTACTAGTGGAGACTTGTGTTACAATATCAATTGAGTTCAATTTCCTGTCAGTGTCAGCAACACATTCACTCCCTATTCCTTGGTCATCTCCGTAGATCACAACAATTCAAACAAGAGCCACGTAAGAGCACAGTCGAGCATGAGGGTTGCACTACTAAATCTATTCACAACTCACGGGTGACTTCATTGACTGCTTCAACAGTAACACAAAAAAGACTGACAAATAACCCAGTTCTGTTAATAAATGATCTTAAACTTCAGATTATACTATAATATTTGCTTTGTGTATACGTATATATACACAGATCACAAAATAGTAACTGTCGTACATCAAGGTACAAATTATATACATTTTCAATGAGAAAATCTAACAAGTGTTTCTAAGCACTAAGTTCAAATCAGCAGGGTAGCAATCATAAACTATTCAAAATATCTATTTAATCTTCAAACTATACCAATTGTTCCATGTCATGCAAAAACAAGGTTTTAGAATGCTTAACGGAAAGATACACGTTAAAGATCAGGGGAAGTCAAACTCATGTTAGTGGCCACATACAGCAGATGTCAAGTGCGTTGGACCAGTAAAGTCACAGCATAAACAATCCATGTTGCTTTGCAATGAGAGTTGAAATCAAACTGTCAAGATGCCAAACAGACAATCATGTATTTATTTTTGATAACAAATGTTAGGAAAATCGTGTTGCAAGATCAGAAATTATTAACATTTCCAAGAACTGCACACAGTACAATTTTTACTGCCAAAATGAAGACGTAACCACATTTAAAAAGGTGAAGTGAATGATTAACACACAATATGTAGCAGACCACATTTTCCTCCATGGCCTTGAGTTTGACACCTATGCTCTACAACCTACACTATTCCACATATTTCATTTTTGAGAAATACATTTTGGGTAATGAGGGTGTGGGTGGAGTAAAAATTGGATCTACGTCATAGATGACAAATTACTAACAGGTTTGATCTGAGTGCCCTTTCTAAAATGACAAAGAAGAAATAGGGTCTCTCTCTTATCACCCCCCACCCCATTTTCAAATTCATCCTAAAGGGTTCATTTGAAAGTGAGTAAACTTAGACAATCAACAGTGGATCAAATATTAAGTTATGCCTTTCTACCCTATACACTGATCAGTTATACCACTTAAAAATGTCAGCCTTTGAGAGCAACAACCTTCCTCAAATTTTTGTAAAGCTGGAAAACAAATACAACAGATATCTGACCTTTGCACTTGCTTAAAAGAGTGTTTTCCATGTTAAGTTTTTGTCAGTGTTCAAATTTTTTTTCAACACAGTCTTTCTGAATGAATGTATACCTACCGTACATTTTACAGTATAAGATTCAAAATTAAGTTATTTCAAACTGTCAATCTTCCATCACTATAGAAACGTGTACAAAAATTGTCATTGAAAAATGTAAAAGTTCAAAGACACAAAAACAGAAAGTAGAGTGAAACTTGACTCACCAAAGTTGACATCTGTGAACAGTTTCCTGACAGCTGCTTGGTCACATGTGACATGTCAGCATCAGCTCCATCCACACTCACTAAGCTTTGACTCATGTCTTGCATGTTCTTCATGTCACTCTTTCTGGAGTCGGTGGTCCTGCACACCTCGTAATTGTACACGTGCGGGAGAGTCCCTGTCCCCAAAGTGTCTGAGTAACGTGGTGGATAATATGGAATGACAGGGAGGTTGGAGTGGTACAGGACGCGAGACTGTCTCCACCTGTACACTTTGACTGATATGATAAGCAGCAAGCAGGTGATGAAGAGGAAGGAGACCACAGCCAAAGCCAAGACTAAGTAAAAAGTCAGCTTGTCATTGTACTCCTTGTCGTGCATGCTAAAGTCAGTGAACTCTGACAGCACTTCAGGGAAGCTGTCCGCCACCGCCACGTTAACGACGACTGTAGCTGAACGAGAGGGCTGCCCGTTGTCCTCCACTAGAACAGTCAGTCTTTGTTTGACAGCATCTTTATCAGTGACTTGGCGGACAGTTCTTATTTCTCCATTGTGTAGGCCCACTTCAAACAGCGCCCTGTCTGTGGCTTTGTGCACTTTATAGGAGAGCCAGGCGTTCTGTCCAGAGTCCACATCAACAGCCACCACTTTAGTCACCAGATAGCCCACATCTGCTGAACGAGGCACCATTTCAGCCAGCACCGAGCCGCCTGTCTGGACCGGGTACAGGACCTGAGGGGCGTTGTCGTTCTGGTCCTGGATCAGGATGTGAATTGTGGCCACAGAACTCAGAGGAGGGGATCCGGAGTCGCGGGCAGTAACGTTAAAATCAAAAGACTTGATTTGCTCGTAATCAAAGGATCGGACTGCATGGATGACACCGTTCTCTGAATTGACTGAGACAAAAGAAGACACAGCTACTCCATTAATCTCTTTCTCCTCCAGGAAGTAAGACACTCGAGCATTCTGGCCCCAGTCTGCATCACTAGCACTGACAGTAAACACTGAAAAACCAGGAGAGTTGTTCTCTGGTACAGTCTTACTGTATTCTGACTGATGGAATTTAGGTGGGCTGTCATTCACGTCAGATATTTTAATGTTGATATTTTTACTACTAGACAGAGGAGGAGATCCTTGGTCAGACGCTGTTATGGTAACATTATATTCAGGAACACTTTCTCTGTCTAAGAAGTTTTCTGTCACTATGGTGTAATAACCTGTTAATGAAGACTCGATTTTGAAAGGGACGTCAGAGTTAATGGAACACTTGACAACCCCGTTGCTATCAGAGTCTTCATCATTGACATTAAAAACAGCTACAGTTGTACCTGGGGGAGAATCCTCAGGTATGGAATGAGAAAATGACATAAGTTCTATTGTAGGGACATTGTCATTCTCATCAATTATATTAACAATTACTTTACATGTATCTGTAAATCCTCCATGATCACTAGCTTGGACGTTAAACTGGTAGCTTTTAGACTTTTCAAAATCTAATTTACCTGTAGTTTTAATTTCTCCTGTTTTAACATTTACATCAAAAATCTGCTCCGCCTCCCTGTTAATATGAGGAGTGGAGTAAGTGACGTCACCATTGGGGCCTGCATCAGCGTCATTTGCACTGACAGTAGTAATGAAAGTTCCTTCAGGTGAATTTTCTCGAACATCTACCTTATAAACAGGCTGGCTGCACACTGGTGCGTTATCGTTTATATCCAGCACAGTGATTTGAATTCTCACCGTCCCTGATCTATGTGGCTCCCCGCCATCTGAAGCAATCAACATGAGCGTATGAGTGTCCTCTGTCTCTCTGTCTAAAGGCTTCTGTAAAACCATTTCTATTAAACGCCCCCCACCTGGTTGGTTTTGTATTTCCAATTTAAAATTATCAGAAGGTTTAAGAATGTATTTTTGAATATCATTAATGCCAACATCAGGATCGGCTGCATTTGCGAGTGCAAAACGGGTCCCCACTGCAGCATTTTCTGCAATTTTCAAATTATTTTCAGGCTTTGGGAAGGAGGGGGTGTTGTCATTAATGTCTACGACCTCCACTGTTACACGATAAAGCTGGATTGGATTTTCTAAAATGATGTCGAAACTGAAGCTGCAGGGCGTCGTCTTTCCACAAAGCTCCTCCCGGTCGATGCGCTCTTTAATAACAAGTGTGCCTTTGTCTCGTTTTAAATCAACATACTGCCGATCTCCTTTCGTGATGATACGAGCTTTACCTGCTATTAGTCGGGCCACATCCAAGCCCAAATCTCGCGCAATGTTTCCAACAAAGGAGCCTTCTGCCTGCTCCTCCGGTATGGAATAGCGAGCCTGTCCAGTCACGGAGCTCAGCTCACAGAGACAAAGAAGGACAAACAGTGTGCGCCATCGGCCTCTGACAGCGCGTATCCACATAAATTCCATCCTCAAGACAAAAAATACGTCGAGAAGGGTCCTTCAGAATAAAGCAAGCGCTCATATAAAGATAAATCCAATTTAAACAGAAGTATCCACAAAAAAAGATATATCTTCAAACGGCGAGCAGACCGTCGTCTTTCTCAGCAGTGAAGCTCTAAAAGAAGGTGAAGAGGAGGAACACTGCCCTGACTATTTTCACAGCTATTCAATGACGTACCAAGAGCGGCCCTTAGAGCATTTTCACAGTAGTGCACCTTCATATTTATTACTAGCCA
Organism: Oostethus manadensis; assembly: GCA_024372805.1. NCBI lineage: Eukaryota > Metazoa > Chordata > Actinopteri > Syngnathiformes > Syngnathidae > Oostethus > Oostethus manadensis. Next base: position 2,847,457 of record QODF01000010.1, read on the forward strand.
ACAATTTTTTCATCCAGACGTTAAAGCTATTACTCATGCACATGGTGGTTAATATATTTTATAAATATGCATAACAGAACAAAATAATCATGAAATCCATATATCTTCGCATTTGACCTTTTATTTTTAAATGATGAATGATTTGTTGAACAAATAAATCAGCTGCGTTAGGAAACTTTAACAAAAGAGTAAACCTTTGTTGACACAGACATTATTTTACAGGAAATAAAACAAATAATTGTTCTGTACGTTGTTCAATATAATATCAAGTTGGTTCACTCAGATGGGCAAAGTTGGGTGACATTAGTGATTGTAATTTTAAAATTAAAATTAAAATCTCATCAAGATGCCATTTATAATAAGTGAACTAAGTTAACTTGGTGAAAATATCCAGTACCGAATTCTGCGTACAGTATTGTATAGTCAGTTAATGACCGTTTATTTTTTTTTATTTGAGTAAGTTACTTATTTATAAATTCGTACGACTTGTAGATTTTTCACAGTAAGTGTTGAGTTGAGTTTCTTCCCATAATCATTTCAGAACCATGGACAGTGGTAGTGTTTTTGCACTGCAAGAAGCCATTAAAAGCAATGGAATTAATTAGAGACGAAAATGGTCAAACAAAACACAATAAAGTAAATACAAAATAACCTAGAAACAGGTATCACGAATAAACAATTGTTAAAATGCATACTAATAAACAAAAAAAGACTCAGCTGGACTAAAAATATAATAGATAGCAAGGCAGTGCTAATTGTAGTATTTTGGTAAGCAGATGCATTTTTGTCACATAAGGGAAAATACATATTTCAGTTCATTTGAACAATACACTGCTTTATAAAAACCATAAAAGCAATCATTTAAAAATAACCCTTTTAGACAGTACGGTGATTTTTAACTAATGTCACCTTTTTTATGTTCAAAAAGTTGACATGTTGACGTTGAGAAGAACTGAAGAGAGCTGTTCATTGAATACAACGATGAAAATATGCTGTATTTAGTGCTGAAACTAGTGGCTCTGTGACATTGACTTTGTATGACCCAATGACAGAAATTAAACACAGACACACCAGCAAACAAACAATTGTGAGTGAATCTACATTCCAAATGAAACATACTGGACGGCTTCAAGTATTGAAAACAACCGTGTCTCTTCCTTAAACATCCCTAACGCATAAAGACTCATCATAAAACTTTAAAGTATAAATTACAACAACGGTTTTCAATATACTTGAAAACAACAGGTTGATAGAGTCCCAAACAATTTACATTATTTTGATCCGCTTTGGTTTGTTGTCAACAAACAAGGTGTTATTACTCAACAACAATGTGAATTTCATCCATACCACTCAACCGTCCATCCATCCAGAGCCGAAATGGACTACAAGACCTTCAACAAATGTTGTAGTGAGAAAAAACCCCACACCTCTGTCTTATTAGTTAGAAATAAAAAGGAATATTATGACCGAGTTGGTCTGTAGCTCCATAAAAAAGCACAACTGGGGTAAGACTGATCATGTAAGAGGTGAGGAATCGATTAAGAACTAGGAAGAACTTGGGTGATGATCAAGTGTAACATCATGGACAAGAACCACCTCATAACCTTACAGATAAGTTTGCCAGCACGACAATGTCCGAAATGTATGACCAAGAAATGGCTTAAAAATATGTACATATACGGTATATCATTATGACATTTACACACATGCTATATTTCTGCTTCTCTCTGTAAAACAAAAAGTGTGCTGTGGCAATTAAAAAACAGTTTTTGTAAATAGTCCGATTTAAAAAAAA
>QODF01000010.1:2869094-2900037 GCA_024372805.1 Oostethus manadensis
TTAGGAGAAAACACAAAAAGACAAAGAGGCAGGCGGTTCGTGGCCAAAAACATCGCCAACCTCTCCCTGCACTGAAGTAGCCATCTTTAAAATCCATGTGAAAAAAATGCAACAAAACGACCTTATCAAATAAATGATTTGCCTCGTAGGAGCCTCAGTCTTTCAGATAAGCGTTATTTCAGCTCAGTGGTTATATGCTGTTCACATATGAAGGTCTTCTGCTAAATGGCAGTGACAGAGAAGGGCGCTGCACTGCGTCACACATCACGGACACATTCATTTGCCATGCAACAGCGTCCCTTAGAGGCGGATATGTGAAAAAGGTCCACCTACACTGACATGAGCAACACAACAAATGTATCTTCATACATTGCATGCCCACTTTATTAATATACATGAGAACATGCATATATGTAAACTACTGTGTGTTATTTTCATAAGTTTGACTTACATAATTTTAACTCAATCAATACAACTGAGTGGTAGAAGTAGTAAAAGTAGCAACTAATGCTTCTGGAAACAATAAATAACAAATAGTACTTAGTACAGTTTGAAAAACATTTTCTTAACGGCACTACAGCACCACGGACAGCGATAAAGGCCAGTTAACGTACATTTTGTTCCAAGCTATAAAAGATCAGTAAAATTAGTATAATACCATGATACCATGAAATCCAGCAACGTCTAATTCCATGTATAGACAAATGACACATTGCTGCTCACACTTTTCATCATCTGTAGATTCCTATACAAATAAAGCAGTGACACAAACACTTTGTTTGACTGTAAGTGGCCCTGGACACACTGAAATCTGTGAAACTCATAAAACCTGTTTGAGCTATGATCAGTGAATTGACGATAACCATAAATGCAATACTCACTGTTAAATGGTAGCTGCTGTAACTGATGGAATTGTATAACTATAAGGGTCTGCGGTATAGGCCTATTACAAAGACTGTGTAATCTACACAAGCAATAACAAAACTGCAGCAGTGAACTAACCTCCACAGAAGTATCATCTTCATCCAGGATTCTCTAAATTACATGCAAATACTTGAAAATGGAGTCGATGGGATGATCCATGCAAAATCTTATCTTGTGTGGAAGTTGGATGAAACTCAATGGAACTACAAATGAGGAATGTGACAGAACGGGGCAATGAGCAATGAACTGTAAAGCCATGGAAAATAACTTCATCAGAAGCTTAAATAGGTGTGTTCAGAATGACAGCAGCCAGTCAAATACATCCACGTCAACACTGAAGAAGCTCAAGAAGATGATTAGAATCTTTGTGTAACTGTTGATATTCAACCTGTCTGTTAAAATATCTATAAAAAGTGATGAATCACACTTATATTTTCCAGCTATATTACTTCAAAAACCTATACTTATACAGTATATACAATAACACTGTTAATATGTTAAAGTAGCTTCAAGCATAGAGCTACACTGAGAAAGTATTTGCACCCATACTGATTTTTTACTCTGTTTACTTGTTTTGATTTTTCAGCTAAAATTGAAAGGAAAGGTGTACAAAACCGTGGTGAGACCATCAATGTTGTTTGGTCTAGAGACAGTGTCGCTGCGGAAAAGACAGGAGGTAGACAGAGCTGGAGGTAGCAGATATGAAGATGCTCAGGTTCTATTTGGGTGTGACCAGGATGGACAGGATCAGGAAAAAGTAAATTAGAGGGACATCACATGTTAGAGGTTTTGGAGATAAAGTCAGAGAGGTCAGACTGAGATTGTTCGGACATGTCTGGAGGAGAGATAGTGAATGTATTGGTAGAAGAATGCTGAGTTTTGAACTGCCAGGCAGGAGGTCTACAGGAAGAGCAAAGAGAAGGTTTATGGACGTAGTGAAAGAGGACATGAAGGTAGTTGGTGCAAGAGAAGAGGATGCAGAAGAAAGGGTTAGATGGAGGCAATTGATTTACTGAAGAGATAAGCCGAAATGAAAAGAAGAGTTACTTGTTTTGATTTATTAGAGAAAAGACATTTTGCAAACCTATGTGGCACTACAAGTAATAATTCTTCTGTTTAAATCATGAAGTAGTTGTGGTAAAACAATTTTTTTTAGTGAGCGGAGTTTAAATTTCACTGACCCCGCCCAGTTTGACTGCAAGAGGTCATTAAAATAGAACTGCAGACCGGCAAAAATACTTTTGCAGTGCACCAACTCTTACCACGACCCCCACAGTCACATTCCTTCCACCTCAACACTTTCCAACAAATGTTAACAAATGCTTCTTTTCAAACTGCAGAAAGGTGCTCCAAAATGTTTCACCAGGCCCCCCCTTAAATTGCATTTGACCTACATTAAATTTGCACAAATAAAACTTTCAGTTAAGAAAACGGATGAACAGCAGTCTACAGCCACCAAGTACCTTCAGCTTTTTGATCAAATACATTCCATAATGTGGTGTACATAAAGTGATGAACTCCAACCCGTTTCTGCTCCTCTTCTTTCCCATTTTTTTTCTAAATTTTGACTTTCATTTTTCTATGTTTTGTTGACATGGAACCATGTTTGATCTCCCACTATTACCTAACTATCAGTCAAGGCTAAACCAACTCATATAGAGTCACAATTCCCTCCTTTTTATTTCACATTTTCACAGTGAAATAAAATGTTTGATACTCCATGGTCTCCAATATAATTAAAGTAATATAATATTTAAAAAGTAAATATGCTTTAATTTGTAAAAATCACTGTTGTAATTTACCATGTTTACCTTGTAATTAACCTGATGGCTGAGGCCCAGCGGCACCTGACCCCTCACGTTTGGTTTGATCCACATAACGTGGTTGACGTTTAATCAGGTTTAAGCAGCTAGGACGTGAGAATACCGCCTGTACAGGGCGCCCATTGCCACAAATGTCCTGACTTTATGAGAGTGTGAGCCTGAGCATTATAGGAAACATTTTCTTTCAATTTTGCGGTGCCCTCTGTAAGGAATAGCGCCCTGGGCAGTTGCCCATATGGCCAACAGCTAGAAAGCTACTGATGTCTGGACATATTTAAATAAAACTGTAAACGTCAACAGACACAAAAACAGACAAAAAAGGTAAAACATTTGACTCACCAAAGTTGACATTCGTGAACAGTTCCCTGACAGCTGCTTGGTCACATTTGAGGCATCAGCATCAGCTCCATCCACACTCACTAAGCTTTGACTCATGTCTTGGATGTTCTTCATGTCACTCTTTCTAGAGTCAGTGGTCCTGCACACCTCGTAATTGTACACGTGCGGGAGAGTCCCTGTCCCCAAAGTGTCTGAGTAACGTGGTGGATAATATGGAATGACAGGGAGGATGGAGTGGTACAGGAAGCGAGACTGTCTCCACCTGTACACTTTGACTGATATGATAAGCAGCAAGCAGGTGATGAAGAGGAAGGAGACCACAGCCAAAGCCAAGACTAAGTAAAAAGTCAGCTTGTCGTTGTACTCCTTGTCGTGCATGCTAAAGTCAGTGAACTCTGACAGCACTTCAGGGAAGCTGTCCGCCACCGCCACGTTAACGACGACTGTAGCTGAACGAGAGGGCTGCCCGTTGTCCTCCACTAGAACAGTCAGTCTTTGTTTGACAGCATCTTTATCAGTGACTTGGCGGACAGTTCTTATTTATCCATTGTGTAGGCCCACTTCAAACAGCGCCCTGTCTGTGGCTTTGTGCACTTTATAGGAGAGCCAGGCGTTCTGTCCAGAGTCCACATCAACAGCCACCACTTTAGTCACCAGATAGCCCACATCTGCTGAACGAGGCACCATTTCAGCCAGCACCGAGCCGCCTGTCTGGACCGGGTACAGGACCTGAGGGGCGTTGTCGTTCTGGTCCTGGATCAGGATGCGGACGCTTACATTGCTGCTGAGAGGAGGGGAGCCTCCATCCTGAGCTCTTACAATAAATACGAGTTCTTTGATTTGCTCATAGTCATATGAACGAACTGCACTAATGATTCCACTTTCTGCATTAACAGACACAAATTCAGTAACTGGAGTTCCTCCAATGTCATGTTCCTCCAACATGTAAGACACACGAGCGTTCTGGTTTTCATCTGCATCTTTAGCACTAACTCTTAGCACAGAAACACCTGGAGAATTGTTTTCTGTAATAGTTGCAGTATAAAAGCTGACGGGAAAAACAGGAGGATTATCATTGACGTCTGAAACTTTCAAATTAAATGTCCTTTTACTAGAGAGAGGAGGTGAGCCAGCATCTGAAGCAACAACGGTGATGTTATATTCTGGTACACTTTCACGATCTAAGTCAGCATCAGTCATCAGTGCAAAATAATTTCTCACATTGGATTTGATCCGAAATGGAACGCGGCCCTCAATCGCGCACCTCACGTGACCGTTTTCGCCAGAATCTAGGTCTTTTACATTCATGATACCAATAGTGGTACCAGCAGGGGAGTCTTCTGACACAGGACTAGTGAAGGACATTACATTTATGACTGGAACATTATCATTTAAATCTATTACTTCTATTTCTACTTTAGCAGTGTCAGTAAGTCCACCCTGATCTTTACTTTCAACCATGAACTCTATTGTTTTTTCCTTTTCATAATCTATTTGTTTTGCTACAGAAATACATCCTGTTTCCTTGTCGATATGAAATAAATCTGCTATTACTGCTTTGGATTTTGAAAACGAGTAAGTGACTTTTCCATTCGATCCACTATCTGCGTCAGTGGCATTCACAGTTAGAACGTGAGAGCCTTTTGCTGCATTTTCAACCACTTTAGCTTTATAAATTGTCTGATTAAAAACGGGAGCATTATCATTCGCATCTAGAATGTTAATATTTATATTTACTGTACCTGATCTCTGTGGATTTCCACCATCTACGGCCACTAATTTTAAAGAGAGTCGCGGCTGTTCTTCTCTGTCCAAGCCTTTCTGAAGCACCATTTCTGCATATTTACTGCCTCCTGGACTGACGTGTTCCTTTAAAACAAAATTATCGCCCGGGGTTAAAATGTAGCTCTGCAGACCGTTTGCACCCACATCAGCATCGTGTGCACTCTCCAAAACAAAACGGGAGCCAAGAGCAGCAGACTCGCTTATTTCAAAATGCAAATGACTATTTTCAAAGGTGGGAGCGTTGTCGTTGACGTCCAAGACTTCGATGGTCACAGGGTGTAATTCCATGGGGTTCTCCAATAAAATCTCAAAGGTGAAGCTGCACGGCGTCACGTCTCCACACAGATGCTCTCGATCTATCCTCTCATGGACGACCAGAAGCCCTTTGTCCGCCCTCAGCTCGGTGTACTGGACGGTATCTCCCGTCACGATGCGGGCCCGCCCGGAACGGAGTCTTTTCAGATCCAAACCGAGATCTTGGGCCACATTGCCGACGAGCGACCCTTTTTTCATCTCCTCTGGGATGGAATAGCGGATTTGTGCCTTCGTTCCATTTAGGAGAAAACAGAAAAAGACAAAGAGACAGGCCGCCCGTCGCCAAAACCATCGCCATCTTCCTCCTGCATTTAGATTATTTTTAGATGCCATGTAAAAAACAATCTACTCATAAAAAACGACCCTATGAAACAATAATTTGAATAATCAGCGTCGGTAGCATTCAGATGAGCGTTACCTTAGCTCAGTCGTTGTGTGTTGTCCACACGAAGCTCTATTCTGCTTAATGGCAGTGACAGAGAAGCGTACTGCACTGCATCACCCGACGCTAACATTCATTTGCCATGCAATAGCGTCCCTTAGAGGCGGATATGTGAAATTCCTCCACTTAGACCCAATCAATCAAGACAACAAATGTCCCTTCATGAACTGCATCTATAATAATTACACTACAATAATTTCAAAAAATCATAAAAATAAATAAGCAAATAGTTTTATGTATTTGTAATTTGCAGTCACACATTGAATACAGTTATTTGCTCAAAGCATAGAAAATCTCAACAGAGATTAGGGAAGCCATGCAAAACGTAAACAATGATAATGAATTTGAAACTGCTCAGTTCCCAGGTCAACAAGCAAAGCTGTGCTTCAGCACCACGGACAGAGGCACAGCAACACAAAGACCAAACTAGATACTGTGCCACACGTGCAGGAACAGTAAGTAGCATTATAGATGCATGTGTTGTGTAATAATATTGTTACAGATGTAGACACGTGATTATGCTGGCTGCTGTCTCTACTTTTTGCACATTTCGAAATGCAACCCATAAATGAAATAAAATAATGGCCCTGAACATGATGTAACTGTAAAACTCGAGGAAAAGTCATTCAACAACTTTGGGTCATGATTTCCCATGAAAACAAAGCACTCTTCGTTGCTGAACGTGAGAGTATGTTGATGTGGGAGAATGGTGGAAATGTGTAATGGTGTTCTATAAATAACAACAACAATGAAGTATAAGTGAAAAAAATAATTCCAAAACTGAAAAAGTAAACTAAGCTCCACTCCACAAAAGAAGGGGCCCAGCATGCCCAAGCAGTAGCGTAGCCTCAGTTTCCAGAATTAATGCAATTTAAATTCTGTGGTATCGAGCTTTGAATTGCAAAGTAACATCTTCAATAGATCAGTCATGTGCAGAAGATGTAGATCAACACCATTTTGAGGTTCTTGGAACCTATAAAACTACAATAAAATATCAAAGCTTTGCAATTGCCTCCAAAAAATGTAAAAAAAACATTTTGCTAGGGAATCAAACTGTAATTTCAGCAGTATTTCTTGAAGTATGTAGAAGACTGTACATTTTACAATTCAAAGATCCGAGATTGGTTACTTCATAATGTAAACTTTCTGGAACCAAATTATTGAATGGCACAAGCCCCCTAAAAGCTGTGTAAGTTGTCAGATTTTCTAAAAAAAAAAAAAAGAATAGAAAAACATTTGACTCACCAAGGTTGACATCTGTGAACAGTTTCCAGACAGTTGCTTGGATAGATGTAACGTATCAGCATCAGCTCCATCCACACTGACTAAACTTTGACTCATGTCTTGCATGTTCTTCATGTCACTCTTTCTGGAGTCAGTGGTCCTGCACACCTCGTAATTGTACACGTGCGGGAGAGTCCCTGTCCCCAAAGTGTCTGAGTAACGTGGTGGATAATATGGAATGACAGGGAGGTTGGAGTGGTACAGGATGCGAGACTGTCTCCACCTGTACACTTTGACTGATATGATAAGCAGCAAGCAGGTGATGAAGAGGAAGGAGACCACAGCCAAAGCCAAGACTAAGTAAAAAGTCAGCTTGTCATTGTACTCCTTGTCGTGCATGCTAAAGTCAGTGAACTCTGACAGCACTTCAGGGAAGCTGTCCGCCACCGCCACGTTAACGACGACTGTAGCTGAACGAGAGGGCTGCCCGTTGTCCTCCACTAGAACAGTCAGTCTTTGTTTGACAGCATCTTTATCAGTGACTTGGCGGACAGTTCTTATTTCTCCATTGTGTAGGCCCACTTCAAACAGCGCCCTGTCTGTGGCTTTGTGCACTTTATAGGAGAGCCAGGCGTTCTGTCCAGAGTCCACATCAACAGCCACCACTTTAGTCACCAGATAGCCCACATCTGCTGAACGAGGCACCATTTCAGCCAGCACCGAGCCGCCTGTCTGGACCGGGTACAGGACCTGAGGGGCGTTGTCGTTCTGGTCCTGAATCAGGATGTGAATTGTGGCCACAGAACTCAGAGGAGGGGATCCGGAGTCGCGGGCAGTAACGTTAAAGTCAAAAGACTTGATTTGCTCGTAATCAAAGGATCGGACTGCATGGATGACACCGTTCTCTGAATTGACTGAGACAAAAGAAGACACAGCTACTCCATTAATCTCTTTCTCCTCCAGGAAGTAAGACACTCGAGCATTCTGGCCCCAGTCTGCATCACTAGCACTGACAGTAAACACTGAAAAACCAGGAGAGTTGTTCTCTGGTACAGTCTTACTGTATTCTGACTGATGGAATTTAGGTGGGCTGTCATTCACGTCAGATATTTTAATGTTGATATTTTTACTACTAGACAGAGGAGGAGATCCTTGGTCAGACGCTGTTATGGTAACATTATATTCAGGAACACTTTCTCTGTCTAAGAAGTTTTCTGTCACTATGGTGTAATAACCTGTTAATGAAGACTCGATTTTGAAAGGGACGTCAGAGTTAATGGAACACTTGACAACCCCGTTGCTATCAGAGTCTTCATCATTGACATTAAAAACAGCTACAGTTGTACCTGGGGGAGAATCCTCAGGTATGGAATGAGAAAATGACATAAATTTTATTGTAGGGACATTGTCATTCTCATCAATTATATTAACAATTACTTTACATGTATCTGAATATCCTCCATGATCACTTGCATGCACATTTAACTCATAAATCTTTGATTTCTCATAATTAGTATTACCAGTAATTTGAATCTCTCCTGTTTTACCATTCACATGAAACAATTGCTCCGCCTCTTTGGTTGTATGGGCACTTGAGTAAGTGACGTCACCATTAAGGCCTGCATCAGCGTCGTTTGCACTAACAGTAGTGATTAAAGTTCCTTCAGGTGAATTTTCTCGAACATCTACCTTATAAACAGGCTGGCTGCACACTGGTGCGTTATCGTTTGCATCCAGCACAGTGATTTGAATTCTCACCGTCCCTGATCTATGTGGCTCCCCGCCATCTGAAGCAATCAACATGAGCGTGTGAGACTCCTCCTTCTCTCTGTCTAAAGGCTTCTGTAAAACCATTTCTATAACCTTTTTTCCATTTGACTGGCTTTGTATGACTAAGTGAAAAACATCTGAAGGTTTCAGAACATATTTCTGAATATCATTAATGCCAACATCAGGGTCGGCTGCATTTGACAGAGAAAAACGAGTTCCTGCTGAGACACTTTCGGCTATTTTTAAATTTATTTCAGTTTTTAGGAAGGAGGGGGTGTTGTCATTAATGTCTACGACCTCCACTGTTACACGATAAAGCTGGATTGGATTTTCTAAAATGATATCGAAACTGAAGCTGCAGGGCGTCGTCTTTCCACAAAGCTCCTCCCGGTCGATGCGCTCTTTAATAACAAGTGTGCCTTTGTCTCGTTTTAAATCAACATACTGCCGATCTCCTTTCGTGATGATACGAGCTTTACCTGCTATTAGTCGGGCCACATCCAAGCCCAAATCTCGCGCAATGTTTCCAACAAAGGAGCCTTCTGCCTGCTCCTCCGGTATGGAATAGCGAGCCTGTCCAGTCACGGAGCTCAGCTCACAGAGACAAAGAAGGACAAACAGTGTGCGCCATCGGCCTCTGACAGCGCTTATCCACATAAAATCCATCTTCAAGACAAAAATACAAAAAACACGCCGAGAAGTATCCTTCAAAACAAAAGCAAGCGCCCCTCTATCAAGAAATCCGAAATAAAACAGGATGATCCGCGAGAAAGATTTCGCTTCAAATGGCAAGCAGACCAGCGTCTTTCTCAGCAGTGAAGCTCCTAAAAGAGGAGGAACACTGCACAGACTATTTCTCTCTTATTCAATGACGTATCAACAGCGGCCCTCGAAGCATTTTCACAGTAGTACACTTTTTTTATACCGACGTAAAATGATTCCTGACGCAGCTCGTAAATATCAATACCAAATAGCTGAAAAATAACGAAATATTTATTTAAAAAAAATAAATACAACACTATTTTAATTTACACCGAGATTGTATATTTCCCAACTGGAAGTTTATTTTGAAATGACGTTGAACTGTATGTTGAAAAACATGCAATCGTACGTGCATACCGGGTTACCTTGGAGTACTTCACGTGCTTGCAATTCACAATTCAACATGTCTGAAACCAAGTACAGGAAAAAGCAAAAAGTATTTAATCCTAAACATTCTCAATTTCACCGGAAATGCTAAAACATTTAAACTTCCTCTATTCAACGTGTGCCCTTATCAGTTTTTATAATTAGAGAATAAAATAAGGAGGTAACTATGTATTACAGACTATAGAATAGGTAGATAATTTCATAAATAGACAATAATAAGTAATTGTAAAGTAGTATAGACTATCGAATAAGTACATAATTTCATAAGTAGATAATAGGTAAATGTAAAGTAGTATAGCTGACAGAAACAATATTTGATGAGTGAGTCCAGAATAAAAATATACTTTCAGTAATCATAGATAACTATCAATATAACGGGTATATTAAGTAGACGTAACAGGAAATAGCAATGTTTGTATCATGTGTTTACGTTTTGTAAGCATAATGTAACTCATTTTTCCCATAAAGCTGTATTTTTTTGCTGAGAAAAATTCTCGTACATGGTTCGATATCACCTACAAATTGGTAGATCTGTGGAAACGAGTAGATGAAGTTAGAAAAAAAAAAGAAAATAGTGAAAATAGACTTTATTATGTGTCAGCTTCACAGTCATACATGGACACTATTTTTGAGACATGCTAGTAATTCAAAATTCGTTTTGGATTGGTCTAAAAATGTGGGTCTAAAAAGTATGTGAAGTTTATAGTTGGTGACTAAAGTCCTTGAAAGGTGCTATGGGAGTTATCCATATACTGTATATACTATATGTACTTGGATTGTACCTTGTACAGTTCTTTACAGTACAGTAAAGGAAAATGTTAACGTTCCAGCAAAGTGGACAGCAGCAACAAATTGCCATGCAATTTCCCCATCAAAGCATGTGAGTTGTCAGATCAACAAACAGACAAAGAAGAGTGACACATTTGACTCACCAAGGTTGACATCTGTGAGCAGTTTCCAGAGAGCTGCTTGGTCACATGCGGCGTATCAGCATCAGCTCCATCCACACTCACTAAGCTTTGACTCATGGCTTGCATGTTCTTCATGTCACTCTTTCTGGAGTCAGTGGTCCTGCACACCTCGTAATTGTACACGTGCGGGAGAGTCCCTGTCCCCAAAGTGTCTGAGTAACGTGGTGGATAATATGGAATGACAGGGAGGTTGGAGTGGTACAGGATGCGAGACTGTCTCCACCTGTACACTTTGACTGATATGATAAGCAGCAAGCAGGTGATGAAGAGGAAGGAGACCACAGCCAAAGCCAAGACTAAGTAAAAAGTCAGCTTGTCATTGTACTCCTTGTCGTGCATGCTAAAGTCAGTGAACTCTGACAGCACTTCAGGGAAGCTGTCCGCCACCGCCACGTTAACGACGACTGTAGCTGAACGAGAGGGCTGCCCGTTGTCCTCCACTAGAACAGTCAGTCTTTGTTTGACAGCATCTTTATCAGTGACTTGGCGGACAGTTCTTATTTCTCCATTGTGTAGGCCCACTTCAAACAGCGCCCTGTCTGTGGCTTTGTGCACTTTATAGGAGAGCCAGGCGTTCTGTCCAGAGTCCACATCAACAGCCACCACTTTAGTCACCAGATAGCCCACATCTGCTGAACGAGGCACCATTTCAGCCAGCACCGAGCCTCCCGTCTGGACCGGGTACAGGACTTGAGGGGCGTTGTCGTTCTGGTCCTGGATCAGGATGCGAACGCTCACGTTGCTGCTGAGAGGAGGGGAGCCTCCATCCTGAGCTCTGACCACCAAGTCCAATTGTTTAATTTGCTCATAATCAAACGATCGAACTGCACTAAGAACACCAGTTTCTGAATTTAAGGACACATAAGTAGAAACTGGACTGCCACTTATTTGTGTGTCATCTAAAAAATAAGATATTCTTGCGTTTTGATTCCAATCAGCATCTCTAGCAGTGACAGCAAATATGGAAATGCCAGGAGAATTATTCTCTGAGACATAAGCAGAATAAATATTTGTATCAAATAATGGTGCATTGTCATTTATGTCTGAGATTCTAAGATGTAACTTTGTTGAACTAGAAAGAGGAGGCGTTCCGAGATCAGTGGCTGTAATTGTTATGTTATATTCCGAGACAGACTCCCTATCAAAGTATTGATCAGAAATCAAATTGTAATAATTTGTTAAAGACGTCTCTAATTTAAAAGGCATTTTGCCATCGATGGAACATTTTATTTGTCCATTTCTGTCAGAATCGGCATCTTTTATGTTTAGAACTGCAATTGTTGTACCAGGAGGTGAATCCTCAGATAGAGGACTTGAAAATGACATTATGTTTATAATTGGAGCATTGTCATTCACATCAATTACATCAAAAATAACTTTACTGGTCCCAGTCAGCCCACCTTGATCCTTTGCTTCTACCCTCACTTCAAACTTTCTGTCCTTTTCATAGTCAATTTGACCAGACACATAAATGATGCCTTTGTTTTCATCAATATTAAATAGATCAGCTGCACTTCCTTTCATTTTAGACAAACTGTAAGTAATGAGTCCATACGAACCACTATCAGCATCTGTAGCATTTACAGTAATTATACTCGTTCCTTTCATTGCGTTTTCCATGGCAGAGGCTTTGTATTCTGATTGGTTAAATACTGGTCTGTTGTCATTTGCATCCAGCACCTTTATTTCAATATTTACGGTAGCAGATCTCTGAGGTGTTCCTCCGTCCACTGCAATTAATTTTAAATACAAATGGGGGCGTTGCTCTCTGTCCAAAGGCTTCTGGAGCACCATTTCAACATATTTACTGCCATCTGGGTTTGCGTGCTGGTTCAGTATAAAATTGTCGTTTGGAGACAAAATGTAATTCTGCAATGCGTTTTGCCCCACATCTTGATCCTCCGCACTCTGCAGGGGGAAGCGCACTCCTACTGCAGCAGACTCACTTATTTGAAACATGAGCGTTTTGTCTTTATTTGCAAAAACGGGAGCATGATCATTTATATCCAAAACCTCAACAATGATTCTGTGCAGTTCTAACGGGTTTTCTAAAATGACCTCAAAGCTGAAGCTACATGGCGTCACATCTCCACAAAGCTGCTCTCGGTCTATTCTGTCATTGACGACGAGAAGCCCTTTGTCAGCCCTCAGCTCCGTGTACTGGATGTTTTCTCCCGTCACGATGCGGGCCCGCCCTGAACGCAGCCTCTTCACATCCAAACCAAGATCTTGCGCCACATTACCAATCACTGAGCCTTTCTTCATCTCCTCTGGGATAGAATAACGAATCTGGCCACCTACCGTGGAAACCAAATAAAAGATGACCAGAAGGAGTCCCGTTTGCTGTTGTGGCGCATGAAACAATCGCCATCTCCATCGTGCGTCAGCGACGCATCCTCTTGGTAGCATTTTGCAAAAAAAAAACAATCCGTAATTTATCCAGCAAATAAAACAACTCCACCTTTAATTATCCGTTCCCTGCGCATCCAAAACGACTTTAAACAAAAACGTTTGTCTCTTGCCGTTCACTCGCATGCGTCCTAAACCTCAAATGAACACAGCGAGGCTGCCTCACTTCAGTCAATCATGGTCCGAATGGAAGGAAATCCTTATGCTGGACAAGAGCGTCCCTTAGAGTCCAAATAGTGAATTTCACGTTTGTTTTTACAGCACTGCACAACAATATTGCTCAACATTAACAATAAATAAATTATCAGTCTTAAACAATGTTCTTTGTGCATTACCATTAAAGCCAAATTAAGAGCTCGCAAAATAAACATGTCTGACAAAGAAACAATTGATGAAAAAATTCATTAGACCTAACTTCATATGGTGTTTTTCTAGTCACAGGTTTGGTTTATTTACTGCCCCCTTTGTGAATGATGTTTGATGTTACTGTAAAAGTGGTTGAACGTTAATTTGCATGTAGGCAAAATACAAAGACAGCATGGACTAAAATTGTTTTTAGCAATTCTACAAGCTGTAGTTTAGGTTGTCAAAAATGTCAATTCAATGTCAATGACAGCAGCAATACAACTCTCGTCTCCCCACTCCCCACGAGAGGGCTGCCCGTTGTCCTCCACTAGAACAGACAGTCTTTGGTTGACAGCATCTTTATCAGTGACTTGGCGGACAGTTCTTATTTCTCCATTGTGTAGGCCCACTTCAAACAGCGCCCTGTCTGTGGCTTTGTGCACTTTATAGGAGAGCCAGGCGTTCTGTCCAGAGTCCACATCAACAGCCACCACTTTAGTCACCAGATAGCCCACATCTGCTGAAGGAGGCGCCATTTCAGCCAGCACCGAGCCNCAGATAGCCCACATCGGCTGAAGGAGGCGCCATTTCAGCCAGCACCCAGCAGCCGGTGTCGACTGGGTACAAGACCTGGGGGCGTTGTCGTTCTGGTCCCGGCTTTGTAGATTTAGGTGGTGTTTCTTGATCAAGGTGGCGAACCTCCATTCTGAACTTTTATACTACACCAAAAGATGGTGCATTGTCATTAATATTAGTTAATACTAGTTTTAGAAGTGTTTTTTTTTAAGGCAAGCAAACCTTTATCTATGGCAGTGCTTCTCAAATAGAGAGCCTGCCCCCATAGGGAACCATGTTAGAAAATACCTGAAAACCACTGATCGATGGCAATGAGAGTTATACTAAATTCAGAATTCTTTTTCCCCAACAAACCTTCACTCCATCTTTAGCTTTAAGGTTTATCATATAACTTAAACATGCCTGTTGAATGTCATCTGTGAATTTAACCTCCCCCGTGTAGGAGTTTATATGGAAAGGAGAAGAGGTGTCCTCCTCTAAAGGAATATATGACGTTACCTTTGGTCCACATTGCTGGCACTCAACCTGACAACAATAATCCCCCACACAATTTTCCAACACTGACACGTTGTATAAAAGCTAAGTACAGTTTGGAGCATTGTTGTTTGCGAGCACAAAAGAGATGTGACTGTACTCCATCTTGTTCCGCAGCAGCATTTCTGTGCTTATTTTTCCCTCATCACGTCCATAGTTTCAGAACAGAATGATCATTGATTTTTAAAGAGTGTTTGAGGGAGTTTATTTCAACATTGGCATCTGGAGTACGACCAAGCAAAAACACCATCACTGTCGCTCATCTCCAAATAAATGCATTTCTTTTGTAAAAGCGAGAGAATGATTAACATGTTCTTTCTTGATGATGACAGCAAATAATTAAAGTAGATTTTCCTCGACCATTCGCGCAAGTTTCAAAGCATCATGGCTGTCCTTACCTATAACAAACCGAAGTCATTTAGAAATGAATTTTTTCACATCTAAATCCAAGTCAATGTCTCCAACAAAGACCTCCTTCGTCATCTCTTATGGCAGGCCATGGGATGGAATAATAAATGTGTCCAATCACCACAACCATAATGCAGAAAAGCAACATTGAGATTCCCCAATGAAGCAGTCTTCTTTTTCTCTTAACAGCATCAATTGTTGCTGCTTTGTTATACTAAACCAAAAAATATCCAAATATCTCTGCACGGTCCCTTTATTTTGTCTGCAATATATGTTCAAATGTCCTTTACATAACCTGATGTTTAACAGACTACACCTAGTTTCAAGTCATGCACATCATGTCAATATTTTGTGTCCTGTCACAGCCGACTCTGATGAGCCAGCATTAACACAGTTCCAATGCTGAAGCAACATCACCACCCACTGATACAAAACAGAACAACAAGTGGAGAACGCTGCTCTCTACAAAAGAGTGAATTAAAAAGAAGCAGACAGACAAAAGACAGCAAGAGAAAGACTGGGAGCTACATATAGTAAAGACAATATAAAAACACATTTATGTATACATACTTGTTTTAAATTGAGCAATATAAAACATATATGATCTTCATTACAGGCATAACATTGTGTCATGCGTTGAGTACAGTGATAATGGGTCTAGTACACTAAGAATGCATCATAACTGCAAATATTAGGAGTTCAGCCATACAGACACACAGACTGGCAATTTAAATCAAAAGAAAACAAACAGCAATGTCCATGGAGAATCTCAGAGACGGACTCTCTCAGAGACCCACTCTCAGCATATGAAAAATGTATGTTTTCAAACGTTGCGCTGAAAAAGGAAACATTGAAGGACAGTGCAGTGTGATGGTGTGATGTAGCAGATCAATCAATCAAAATAGTATATTTATATATATGTTTTTGATTTTAGAAATGTAATAAACAAAAGCTTGTTCTGTGTGTGTGTTTGTGTGTGTACATTGTCATGCATAGAGGTATAAATGCTATAATGGGTTACAAGTGGAGTTCATGGTTGTTAGTGGGTATTGATAATATGCTATAACTAGAAACTATTCAGTAGACATTTTTAATGAGCCGGCCTTGCAATTAGCCCCGGTACTGAGTTGTATCATCTTGGGTCACTATATTATCACAACCTCGACATTGGGATCGATACCCCCACCGTATTGTAAGATCGTCTTTGGGATGGTTGCACCTACCGCTTTCTATTGTTTTTTGACATTACTCTCTGCAGAATGGAAGGCAGCTCAGGAAATGACATTTACATAATACACAGGAAAGATATGATACAGAAAATGAAGATTATGCAGTACTTTGGAATTGTTTGCAATGTGTTGTTGAGCATTTCTTTAGCCGGGTGTCATTTTACATTACAAACCAATCAGAGCCAAGTGAGCTGATACTTAATTAATTAATTACATTAATAAATCGGGTTAACGTGTTCCTAATAGAGTGGGCTCATGACGAAGAAGCGTTTGATGCTCAAAGCGTCATTATTCAATATTGGACAAAGTTTTTAAATATTTAACTGCGCTGCTAGCTGGCCCATAAAAACAATAAAGAAAGAAATAACAAAGTAAACGAGGGATGGGCTGCTGCACGTTGCTAGCAGGCCCACGACTATTAATATGCAGAGGAAAAAGAGATAGACAGCACCTATGCAGAGCAACCGACATTGGGAGGAATGAACGTTCAGTTTAAAATCAATGTAATATAAGCAATGAATGTATTCTGACTAATCTCACGTCTCACGTAAACATTAAGCCTGTACAAGCAATCGTCATGATGGTGTCTCATAGCCTCATGTGCATCAGTGCTCCAATTCAGCTGCAGAGCACAGTCATGCGCACATCATGATGGTGCATTATTCAGGCCATGCCCGCACAGCAACAGCAGGCAGAGTTATTAATATTCATGTAGCTTACACTAGCAGCACACTTAAATAGGATGAGTTTAGCTGCATGGGTTACAAGACTGGAAAAGCAACTTAACATTTAAGCTTTTGTGTGGATAAGATTCTGGCCATGATTGGTAAACATACTTGTTTTGGTGCACTGTGTAAAAGAGGGTACTGCAAAGAGACAGTATATGTAGATGGAAAGATTCTCAGTCAAATGTGTGCCATATTGATTGTGTGAGCTGATTGTGCTCCCGGTGTGACTAATACTGGTGTGATGTTGTAATAGATTGGAATAGGGTGTATGTGCGAAGCAAAAGAGAAAGAAATATCAGCTTACCTGTGGGGCCACATTGGGAGTGTCAGTCAAGTGCATGTGGAGAAAAGAAAGAGGGGAAAAAAGAACAAACACAAACAGTATTAATGACATTTTGAAAAGCTCAACTGTCACATGACGTGACAAAGACAGCCATTAACAACTTAAGGGAAAACAGGATTAAGGTAAACAGAATTCATTGGAACGCTGTATTGTGTAGAAATTATACAATAAATAGTTCATTGTGTTCAATTGGGAACTTAAAGGGAAACCCAGAAGCACCTCACTGGAAGCTTGCCATGAAAAATGGCGATTCCTGTTGCGCACAACTCCACAAAAATATGTAATATGTAACTCTCTTTTGTTGTTAAAGTCTCCCGTTTTTGAACACGTTGCCTCCCAGAGAAATACATAAACGTACAAATACATGTGGACAACAAACACACATGGATAACAAAAGCACTATACAGTAACCCAGGGTTGTCCAACGTAAGGCCCCGGCACCATTTTTGCTTGACAGGTTTTTTTTTTTTTTTTGTATCTTTAGTCTGAAGATACAATTTGTTATTAGTGAGATATATTATTTGGTACATTAATATGCTTTGTTATAACACAAAGCTTATATGACTTGTAATACAATGTGTTGACCTGCAGGCTTTAGCATCTTTAATGAGCAGTATGTACAAAAGTCGTATCTTATTTTTTTCTGTATGCTATGTAAACTTTTTGTCATATTTGGAAATTGTCTTTATTGGAAGATTGCAGTTGTTCATGCTTCATTTAAAAAATAATTAAACACAAATGCTAAGCAGTTTTACTCTTTCGATTTTGTTCCCTAATCGAACCTTAAATCCCAGGCACGTACCGAACCGTGATTATGGCCTACTGTTACACCCCAAATATTTACTAATTGCAAGGCATTTACTTGTGTGTGAAATGGTGCACATTACTGGTGACAATGGTCTGGTTGGTCTTGCATTGTTTTTCCATCATTTTGTTTATGATACTTTATGAATGCGATCTAGAGAGTACAGGAATACTGTTGGTAAGGCTTGTTGTTGTTTGTACAACCGTGGCCTAAATAGAGAGCACATGTGCAAGCATAACATGAATGCACATGAGAACAAATCTAGTCGCTTGACTACTCTGACTACTCTTGACTACTTCTGCAGCACAGAACACATACACAAAGCAGAGTAACGCAGAGTAACACACACACACATGACCTAACTAAGCTACTGCATTCGTTTTGAACCACTGACCTGACTGTAATTGCAAATATTAATCTTCAATGTTCATTATTAGTAGAAGTTATATAATTGTAACATTTTAATGACTTATTTTCCTACTGTAACCCATTAAAAAGGTAAGAGACAAAGAAAATAAATTGTCTTTTAAATAGAAAATCAACATTTATTTAATAATTTATTCAGTAGTTAAATCATTATATTGCCATAAATAGATACGGTATTTCAGCATCACATCACAAAGATCAATAATACATGAAATAGTGAATTAAAAAAAGGCAGTGGCTTTGTCAGGGTGTGAACAATACAAGGCCAATAAAAAAAATCCTGGGACAAGCTTTGGGAAATTAATCAAATTGCTACAACATGAGCAGGAAAAAAAAACAAACAACAGTCTGCAAGTAATGTTATGTTTTGCCTATTTAAAAAGGGGTAGAAAGTGCTGGTTATGTATTGTATACTGACAGGGATTTTTAAACTAAATAATATTATGTCTCACTTGACAAGTGAAAACACTATGCACAAATGAATAATAAGCTATTATTTCATAATAAATGAGAGAACACAATGGACAGCAAAGTAAGTTATTGTTGAAAAAAGTACTGAGGCAGAAACTGCTTCTTCTTGACTTACAACAATGGAATACCAACAAAGTTTGGTGAACCTAAAAAAAAATAAAACATTTTCAAAGTAGTCCTATTGAACAAAAACACAAACAAAGCCTTTGCTATCAAACCTATGATGCTATACTCAAATCTGTACATGGCATTGATTATTTGAGAAGTTATTTTTTAAGGGTGAAGTCATCAGTATGAGGTCTAGATTGCAACATTACTCTATGGGGTTGTAACAACAACCACTTCATGCATAGAAACAGAACAGCAAGTCATATGTTGTTCTTTTTTTTTTTTTTTTAAACACACAATGTCATTTCATAAATCTTTACAGTTTGTGATTACAGCATGCACTCACTGGCCACAACAAGTGACAATCTCGTGAGTAAATTCAAGAACTGTATAAAAACAGTAATAATGACATAATAATGCAATTATCATCAACACAGTTTCAAAATAACATAACATAAAATAGGGATATCTGATACCAGAAGGTAAGTTTACCCAATGAAAGGTCCAGTGTATGTATTTGACAAGACATTTTGTTTAAGTACAGTACTTCAAGTCACCACATAACAAGGATGTTGAGGACCTGCCCGAATCTTTAAGGTAGATCTGTCTGCACTGGTGCGCCTAAGTGTGTTCTTTTGATAAGCTGCGCTCCTTTTCTTTAGTGTGTCAGTGTCTGTGTTTGAACCAAAACGAAAGTCGCCTCTCCATGAGCCGGTGGTCAGAAAGGGATCGTACCTGTCATCTTTTAACAATGTCCCGCAGTGGCTAAAATCTGTAAAACTAGGTGGGTAGTATGTCGTGGGGAAAACGGGTAAATTGGCAGTGGTTGAACGGTAGACATAACCACGTCGACAAAGCTTGAAATAAAAGACTCCAATGATTAAAATAATTAACAAAGAAGAAACGGTTAAAAGGGCAATGGCCAAATACAGCCTCAGAGTATCACTGCCATGAGACTCGTCTGGCAGGTCAAATAATTCCTGGACAACTGGCAACCCCTCACCAATGGCAATGCTAACTGTAGCTGTGGCTGACAGGGAATCGTGTCCATTATCTGTTACCACAATAACAACAGTTTGCTTCGGTTCATCATTTTCCATAAAGGCTCTTGTGGTTCTGATTTCACCTGTATGTAAACCCACCATAAAAAGATTGGGTTGGGTTTCTTTGATTATTCTGTAGGACAGCCACGCATTATGGCCCGAGTCAGCGTCCACAGCCACCACCTTGGTCACTAAGTAACCTCTTGGCGCTTCAAGGGGCACCATGTCTTCAACAACAAAGGCTTGGACGGGATAAAGAATAACCGGAACGTTGTCATTTTGGTCCTTAATAAAAACATTAACAGTGCAGGTGGCAGTGAGTTGGGGGTCCCCCGAATCTCGCGCCTCAACCTTGACTTGGAAGTAAACTGACTGCTCATAATCGAAGAGCCTCGATGTGAAAAGCTCACCTGTTTCTGTGTTAATGGTAAGGAAAGAGGAAACGTCAGAGTTTGTATTCTTTGATATTTGGTACAGCAATTTAGCATTAGATGCTTCATCCATGTCTTGTGCTGTTACCTTCGTAACAAACGCGCCACTGGGTTGGTTTTCCAAGAGATTGGCAGTGTACTCGCTCTGCGTAAAGGTCGGGGGGTTGTCATTTATGTCATTAACTACAATAGTTAAAACTTTACTGCTCTCAAGCGAGGGAGAGCCCGAATCAGTGGCAGTAACAGTGATGTTATATTCTGACTGAACCTCTCTGTCTAATGTCCCATCTGTCACTAACATGTAGTAGTTTTTCACTTCCGATACTATCTGAAATGGGACATTGTCAGCAATGGAACATGTGACATGTCCACTATTTCCAGTGTCCATGTCATAAATATTGATCAGGGCCACCATCATTCCGGGTTTTGAGTCTTCGGCCACATTAGTGGATGCTGATTTTATTTCAATCACAGGCTTGTTGTCATTTACATCGGTGACATCAAATATAAGTTTACAATGAGAGGCCTGCCCGCCCCCATCTTTAGCTTGGACGTCCAACTCGTGCGTACTCGCCTCCTCATAGTCAATGACACCTGCTACCCGAACTTCTCCACTCCGAGGGTCAAGGTGAACAAGTCCTCTAGTCGTGTCTGACAGGTGAGTGAAAGAGTACGTTATCTCCCCGTACAAACCGTCGTCCAAGTCTGTGGCATTAAGTTGTGCTATTAAAGTCCCTATGACAGAGTTCTCTGGTACCACTGCTCTGTAGACCCGCTGATTAAAAACTGGGACATTATCATTGGCGTCCAAGACTTGAATACGAATAAAAGCAGTCCCAGTTCTGGCTGGACTTCCCCCGTCAATGCCGTTGATTTTCAGTACATGTTGGGATTGTGTCTCTCGATCCAAAGCCTTTTTAAGAACAAGTTCAGGATAAGCATTGCCATTTATTTGGGTGCCTATTTCCAGACCAAAATGGTCGTTTGGGCTCAGTTTGTATTGACTGACAGAGTTGGTCCCCAAATCAGGGTCATGTGCGCTCTCCAGTGGAAAACGTCTCCCCAGGACTGTGGACTCGACTAATTCAAGGCTGATCTCCCCTGCAGCAAATACTGGAGCATTGTCGTTAATGTCCACAATGTCTAAAAGCAGACTGAAAGCTTGCAGGGGGTCCTCTAGTAAAACCTGATGTTGGATGGTGCACCCACTGGCTTGAGCGCCGCAGAGCTCCTCTCTGTCAATCCGTTGGCTGATCAAAAGATTGCCTGATGCTGCGTCCAGTTTGCAAAGCTGACTGGCTCCGTCTGCGACAACACGGGCACGACGATCACGCAGCTCTTTCACTTCCAAATGCAGATCTTGTGCAACGTTACCAATTAAAGAACCTGTCTGCATCTCCTCTGGAAAAACATAACGGACCTCTCCAGACGACACAGCAAAAAGCAGGCAAAGAAGGACTAAATGCATCCAATGGTTGAAGTTAATTTGCCATTCCATTCTGAGAGATTCTCCGTGATACCTATAAACAGCCAAAAACCGTGCTAACCATGCACATGAAAATGACAAACTGAAAATTCTGCTGCAATCCAACGCTTCCCTGCTTCTCTAGCCGAGTTACTCATGCTCTATTAGGGAAGCTGTCAGCTTGGATTCCTCTATTCTCATTTCATCTCTCTCTCTCTTGCTCCCTCTCTCTCCACACAAACACCCACACACAAGTTTTTTTCCTCTGCCTCAATCACACACACACACATCATTTTTTGTGCCGCAGTTACACAAAGAGGAACACACGGACACACACACACAGCCTTCAGCTCTTACCCAATGCTCTAGTTTCACTGACACAGATACGGCGGGACACGCCATCCATAAGTCAAACATTATAAGAGCGCCACCAGGAGGCTGAGTGGACAAATACAAGATAGCCCAATTGCAGCACAAATAGTCCTCACTACTATTTCCACATTCTATCCTTCTATGGAACTTTCTACAACACTACAAACAATGTATTCACAATTAGATCAAATTTAATCTAAACTAAATCAACCTCGTTTGATTAGTGTAAACAGAACCATCAATGTAATTAAAGATTTGCCAGAACAAGTCAGTGTGTGTACGTGTGTGTGAGAGAGAGCGACAGAACAGACAGACAAAAGGAAAAAAAAAGGTTTTGAGGAATAAAAACATGAATTAATAATTTTGATGACGCCACAACTATAAAGTCAGGTGAGGGCCTTGCATGGACTGACTTTCAAATCACATGTACTTTAAAGTATAAAACAGGGGTCACCAACATGGTCTGTGCTTTAAAACAACCCTGAACCATCAAAGCAATATGAAGTAAACCAAGAGGCAGTTTAACATTTCAGCACCAAGGACAGAGATGTCATTTCTACAGCCAGACAACAAGACAGATAGATGTGTGTGTGTGTGCGTGTGGGCGTGTGTGTGTGTGTGTGTGTGTGCGTGTGTGTGTGTGTGTGTGTGTGCGTGTGTGTGCGTGTTTGCCATAGAATAGTGATAGAGAGGGACAGATGGAGAAGAAAAAGTGTTGGTGGTTGATCCTGCCAACCAAAATCCAAGCCAAATAAAAAAGTGTTTGTGATGATGTGCTGGTGGTTAATGTGTAGCAAAACTATTAAAAAGCTGCACATGCATTATAATGATTTTTGCTAAAAATTGACTCACTCAGCATTTAAACAAAATAATAGTCCGATCTGATTTGCAGTAGTGTTTCCGTGTTATTTAACCTTTACATATTGTGTACTTTTCATACAACACAACATTACTCAACAACAGAATAACAAGATTTTATCCACCTGACCTACCTACCTACCTGACAAATACTACCACAGAAACGTATTTGGTTAGTTATTCTGTTGCGATTACAGATATTTATTTAAAGACGTTGTCAAAAGAAGACACAATTGAATTCTAATTAATAAATGTGTGGAAAGTTGGATACACAGTGAAGATAAATCTGAGCAGCCTTATATTTAATGTACATTTAAAGGAACTCTCGCACTAGATTAATGTTAAAAATTTTAACTTTTTCAACAATAGTAATCAATAAGAGGAAACAAACACACATCTAAATATCAATGATACAAATGGCCTTTATCTTTCTTAATTGTTTGCATATGAAACATTAGCAATATGAACAGAGCAAGTCACTACACAAAACAATATGCAGCAGTATCTATGTTCTCTGCAAATGATCTAAATTCTAAATATCTACTATAAATGGACTGTCGGCCATAAGACCACAAGAGGAAAAACACTGCTAGGCCAAAAAAAAGGTCACCACCAAAAGAAAGGTCATACACTCTAATACAGGGGTGGGCAAACTGTGGCCTGGGGGCCGCATCTGGCTCACCAGGCATTTGAATGCGGCCCGCCAGATGCGTTCAAAGTGTATAATATAAACGTTTAACATACAAGTTGGAAACATGACTTGCAAGTAGTCAAAAGTCAGTCTGAAACAACCATTTGATGGTTTTATTGCCTTTCACATGCAGCAATCCAGACTACTACTTCTACCCGCAGTTAATGTTGTATCTTTAAAAGTTCATATTGTATATCACACACCCTTTATCCATACATATTTGATATGGTCTAATATTTAAAGTGCTCCAGAAAAAAGGGACACAAGAAAATACTGTATAGCAGATTGCAGATTGTGTGATGCTTTTATAAATAAAATAAGACAAATAATTCCAGGTGCCCTGTTAGAATTATAAGTGTAAATTGTGCGCATGTACTGTATATAATCTGGCCCCGCGGCCAATTTTGTTAAGTCAATGCAGCCCTCGAGTCAAAAGATTTGCCCACTCCTGCTTTAATATTTGGTTGGACCGCCTTTAGGTTTGATTACAGCATGCATTCGCTGAGGCGTTGTTCAGATAAGTTTCTGAAATGTCACAAGATGTATTTCCATCCAGTGTTGCATTAGTTTTTCACCAAGATCTTGCATTGATGATGGTAGAGTCCGACCGCTGCGCAAAACCTTCTCCAGCACATCCCAAAGATTCTCGGTGGGTTAAGGTCTGGACTCAATGTGTAAAAATGATGTTGCATGCTCCATGAACCACTCATTCACAATTTGAGCCCGATGAATCCTGGCACTGTCATCTTGGAATATGCCCGTGCCATGTTCAGGGAAGGGAGAAAAATCCATTGATGGTATAATCTGCTCATTCAGTATATTCAGGTAGTCAGTTGACCTCATTCTTTGAGTACATAATGTTGCTGAACCTAGACCTGACCAACAGCAGCAACCCCGTACCTATTTGTTTAGTCAAATCCAGGTAGCAACTTTTTTTTTGGCCAGGCAGTGTGTTATTTACTATTAAAATTGGCTTGTTATTATTATTACATATTCAGTTCATCTCACTATCTGCAGGAGAGACACTCCATGATAGGCTTATTACAAGGATATTTAAATGTTACGGTTATTGTGTTAAATTTGTGTATTCCTTTACAATGGGGTGCCCTCGTGTATTTAACGGTTAATAAATAGTTGCAAATTAATTAATAAACACATTATAAATCAAATTTATAAATATTAACAACCTGCGCTTACCCATTTAACAGCAGCACGTATCTTCATGCCAAACAGTCAGCCAAAGTAGTAAACTAAACGATTAAATGATGAAGGGGCCATATGGTATGGCATATATAAGGGACCCATAATAAAACCTATATTTGTTATGTGTGTTCGCCTGAGTGACTGATAAGATATTCACTCAAATGACACAGCACTGGAAGAAAACTACAAGGAAGATCAATGAAACTAAGGCATAGTAAATTAGTTGATGCAGACCACTTGATGACACAATCAAGTTCAAGTGTTACTGTAAATGCTGAGAACTTGAAATGTCCTATTGCCAAACTAATAAATAGAGTTAATAAATAAATAAAGCCTCAAAAATGTGGAGACGTGATTGTAATTGTCTGTACACTAAATGGAAAATGTGCACTTGCATTTACAGTAAGCCAGAAAATACGGTATGTTTTATAGGCGTTAAAGAAATCAAACATTTTGAGATAGTTTTGACAACAAATAGTTCTTAAAAAATCTGAAAAACAGTCATTTGCAAGACAAGGCAAAATAAGAGCTTTAAGAAACAAGTACATTTAGCGAGAGAATGATGTGTGTGAATGGTGGAAAAACAGAATGGTGAAATACACTGATGGGAAGTTTGTTATTAAGACAACAGATTCAAATAAATTTGAAAAACACCCAGTTCATCGAAATGCCTAAACCAAAACCGCTGCAGCATTAATAACTGACATTTATAGTTTGCAGTATACAAAGAAAACTAAGCAATTGTTCATACCTCAGGGGAGACTTCAGCATCTCCAAACATCTCATCAAAGTCAGAAGGACTTTTCCTCAGAGTCTGGTCAGCAGGCAGCGTGTTGTCGTTGTAAGAAGACACAAACTTAAAGTCACTGGTTCTAGAACCTGTTGTCAAGTAGGCATCATAGTTGTAGGCGCTACGTAATGTTCCTGTGCCATCAACATCTGCGTAATTAGGAGGGAGATACGTGCCAGGGATGGCAACTGCTCCGTCAAACAACAGTCTGGGCTTTCTCCTGCGACAGAACCTCACACCCAGGACGATGATGATGAAGGTCAGAAAGAAGGTGGACACCGACACCAGCGCGATGATCAGATAAGACGTCAGTTTGGAATTCTTCTCGTCATAAGAAATGTCCTTCAGTTCTGGCACCTCAGCCAGGTTATCAGAAATAAGTAAATACATGGAGCAGGTGGCAGAGAGAGGGGGCTGTCCGTTATCTTTCACTGCCACAATCAGGTTCTGTTTCATGCTGTCAGATTCAGAAATGTCCCGCTGGGTCCTGATCTCTCCACTGTGGAGACCAATGGTGAAAAGTCCTGGATCAGTGGACTTGACTATATGATAGGACAGCCAGGCGTTCTGTCCGGAGTCTGCATCCACCGCTATCACTTTGGACACCACAGAGCCTCCTTGGGCAGCTTTGGGGACCAGCTCGGTCATGAAGGAGTTGCCCTCTGGGGAGGGGTACAGTATCTGAGGAGAGTTGTCATTCACATCCGATATGAAGACACTGACGCTCACGTTGCTGCTCAGAGGAGGAGAACCGTTGTCTCTGGCCATGACGTGGACTTTAAAACTCCTCAAGTGTTCATAATCAAAAGACCTGACAGCATGGATCACTCCCGTGTCTCCATTAACAGACACATAGGAAGATACCGGAGCACCGTTAATCTCAGCAGCTAACAGAGAATAAATCACGGTACCGTTCTGTCTCCAGTCAGGGTCTTGAGCACTAACAGAACATAAAGTGGAGCCAGCTTTGTTATTTTCACTCACATATGCACTGTAGGATTGTTCCTCAAACACAGGTGGGTTGTCATTTATGTCTGCTACAGATAAGTGAATCATTTTAGAGGAGGACAGAGGAGGAGAACCCTCATCAGTGGCACTGATTGTAATGTTATAATCTGACACTAGTTCACGGTCCAGTTGTCCAGTAGTCACCAGAGAATAATAATTTTTAATAGAAGGATTTAACTTAAAGGGGACATTTTGTTGAATGGAGCAGCGGACCTGTCCATTCTTCTCAGAGTCTCTGTCCTGCACATTAATGATGCCCACCTCAGTACCAGGTGACACATTCTCAGGTACGGGATTAGACAGTGACTTTAAATTGATCACAGGTGTATTGTCATTTACATCAGTGATAGAAATAATCACTTTTGCATATGAGGACAGTCCCAGTCCATCTTTGGCCTTCACACGTATTTCATAGGATGTTCTAGATTCATAGTCCACAGTCCCAGTTACTTTTATTGCACCCACTTTACGATCAATACTGAATGTCTTCTTCACATCTTCTGTTACATGACTAAAGTCATACGTCACTTCTCCATTCACTCCTTCATCAGCATCAGTAGCACTAACATGAATCACTATTGTACCTGGAGGAGAGTTTTCAGGCAGACTGGCTTCATAAACAGCCTGACTAAACAATGGGGTGTTATCATTAGCATCCAGCACAGTGACGTGTATGACTACTGTACCTGATCTCTGAGGAGAGCCGCCATCTAAAGCTGTGAGAAGCAAATTCATTTCCTGTTGATTTTCACGGTCAAGCTCTTTGTCAAGAACAAGCTCTATTGTGTTACCACTGACAGCCAGAACGAAATTATCATTTTTCTTAAGGATGTACTGCTGAACTGAATTTTGTCCTATATCTGCATCGTGCCCCTCTTCTATCACAAAACGAGCTCCTCTGATGGCTGACTCGCGTATCTCCAAATTAATCACGTCGTCCTTAAATACTGGTGCGTTATCATTAATATCTTGAATGTGTAGATGAATTCGATGAAGCTCCAAAGGGTTCTCCAGCACGACCTCTTGTTTCAGGACACACGAAACCTTGTCTCCACAAAGCCCCTCTCGGTCAATCCTGTCGGCGACAATCAGCTCTCCGCTTTTCACGTTGAAATCACAATAACGTTTGCCGCTCCCCTCCGCGTCAATGCGGGCTTTCCTGGCGGACAGCGCGCTCGCCTCCAGTCCGAGATCCTTGGCCAAATTCCCAACAACAGATCCTCGTTTCATCTCTTCGGGAAAGGAAAAGCTCACGTCTCCATTTACTGAATTCACCAAAAAGAGGAGATAATAAAAGGTGCGCGAGTGAAGCAAAGATGCTTTACAATCCATCATGGACGCCCTCCTAAACAGCTGTAGATGATACAATGTGCTCTAGAAAATCTCTAACCTCAGATCTACGCGTGAGTCCACTGCAAAAGACAAAAGGGCGTTGAACAATTTGAAGACTGGTCTATTGCGCCACCTTGAGTATGGTTTCATATACACACCGACACTGTAAGAATTGTAATTATTTATCAGACTAATTCGAAATTAGGCATAATAACAAAAATAAAATAAAATAACTGCATCTTATATGTGTCAAATGTGTCCAACAAATAGCAACACATTTTTGGTAAAATTTTTTTTAAAAGGATGTAATAACATGGATGCATGAATGCTTTGTAAAAGCATTTGCTTAAGTATCGAAGTATGTGAAGCCTTAAAAAAGTATAAATTGAGCTCTTTAATGCACAAAACAACATTCTACGTAATGTTTGAACTATTATAGTCAACCTCAGTAAAATAGTATCAAAGTTTATGTTGATATTGGCCACAATATCCACAATTCACTTTAGAGACTGTTGTTGTTCAGAATCCATAATCAGTGTCAAGCTTAGCTGTTTGTAACTGGAGTGAAATATATTTAAAAAAAAACCATCTCTAAATAGTGATCAAGTTGGAAAAAAAAAAAACACCACAAGCTCCTTGATGCCCACAAGTCTGCATCAAAACCTGCCCCAAAAAATCATGACAGAAAGGTAAGCGTCAAAAACAACTGGACGGGAACAATTACATTCACAAGTGTGTAGACATGATTATGTCGCTCAACCAAAGTGGAAAATGCGCACTTACATCTAAGCCAAACTATACTCTACACCGATACACATACAGTAAGAATGATTGGGTCAAATATGGCAGTCATAAATATGTTTGTGAGGAAGCAATCAATATTCATTATTAAGACATTCATATTGCCTGCCTACTGTATGTAAAACCACATTATCCGAGCAATCAACATTAGAGCAATCAAATTTTACCAGATAATTTATGACAACTATAGGCCTACGGTACGCCATACTCACAGTTCATTACGCACCTCAATTTTAAGGTCACGGTTGTGTTCACTGTGGGTACGATAAAACAACAAAATACAAAAAAACGTTGCTTTTATGTGTTATGGTTCTTAAAATGAAGGATGAACATTGCAACCTGCTAGCAGGGAATTCTCCAATACATAAAATTGTCAGGTAAAAAAAAACATAAAGATGGTATGGCATACAGAAAAAATAAAGGATGTGAGGGGTCGCTTTGATACAGTATGTGCATTAAACATGCTAAAACACAATCCAATGTTGATCAGTATACTTTATTATACGCTATATAAGATTTGTGTAACAGGTGACAAAACAAAATTTGAGTCATATCTAATAATATAGCTAATTAATATCCATCAATTTGCTATACCACTTGTCCTCAGAGGGTGATAGGTATGCTGGAGCCAATCCCAGCTGTTTGCAAGCAACATACGGGTTGCACCGCTAAGCCAATTGCAGAGCACATATCGACAAATAATCATTCAGACTCACATTCATACCCTGGACAAAACAGAGTCTCCCTTTAAGCTAGCACATATATTTCGGAATATGGGAGGAAGCCAAAGTACCCAGGAAAAACCCACGCACACACAGGGAGAACATGTGAAGCCCACACAGAGGTTTTCAGACAGGTATACAAATTCACCATATCCTGACTGCGAGACACCATCATGCTAACCGCTAGGCCATCACGTGGCTGTTTCTCATTAAAAATGAATAATAATAAATGGTACTGAAAAACAAACGGGTGAACAAAAATGGCCCCCAGGGCACACTTTGGACACCCCCAGGTTTATTATGTTTGATTAAAAAACAAACTACATGTGCAAAGGTAACAGTTTAAATGGCGTCTATTCCTTTTTTTTTTTTAGCAAATGAACATTCCTCCCATGTCGGCTGAAGTGCAGTATTAATATTTTCACATTGTAGCACTGTTCTCTCTGTCTACAGAACAATGCCAACATACAGCTTTCATCTAACACACTTACTAGAAACCAGTACAGCATGGGACATCAATATATGGCAGGTGTTCTGAACCATACCAAAAAAGTCAGAACATAAATACACAGCTACGATTACACCTGCATTATAAAACAGTCTATGGAGAACTGTAAATTGCAAGAAATGATAGAGGAAGAGATTTAAGCGCCAATGCTAAAATTATGAAGAAACTTATACGTTTGAATAGTGGAACAACAGAATTAGGAAAATTGCAAATACATAACAATTAAGCTCATGGGAAGATTGTTAATCAAGATTAAGTATGTACAATTATACTCATGTGCACTCATACAACACCCAGTTTATCCAAATGTACAAACAAAGACAGGAAAACCATTGATAGGTGAGTACGTTTGTAACAAAGTAAAATAAGGCAATTTCTCATACCTCAGGGGAGCTTTCAGCATCTCCAAACATCTCATCAAAGTCAGAAGGACTTTTCCTCAGAGTCTGGTCAGCAGGCAGTGTGTTGTCGTTGTAAGAAGACACAAACTTAAAGTCACTGGTTCTAGAACCTGTTGTCAAGTAGGCATCATAGTTGTAGGCGCTGCGTAAAGTTCCTGTGCCATCAACATCTGCGTAATTAGGAGGGAGATACG
>QODF01000010.1:2901795-2968195 GCA_024372805.1 Oostethus manadensis
TTAAATACTGGTGCGTTATCATTAATATCTTGAATGTGTAGATGAATTCGATGAAGCTCCAAAGGGTTCTCCAGCACGACCTCTTGTTTTAGGACACACGAAGCCTTGTCTCCACAAAGCCCCTCTCGGTCAATCCTGTCGGCGACAATCAGCTCTCCGCTTTTCACGTTGAAATCACAATAACGTTTGCCGCTCCCCTCCGCGTCAATGCGGGCTTTCCTGGCGGACAGCGCGCTCGCCTCCAGCCCGAGATCCTTGGCTAAATTCCCAACAACAGATCCTCGTTTCATCTCCTCGGGAAAGGAAAAGCTCACGTCTCCATGTGCGTAATTCACCAAAAAGAGGAGTAAATAAAAGGTGCGCGAGTGAAGCAAATATGTTTTAGAATCCATCATGGCTCCTGTCACGCTGTAAAATGATCTACAAAATCACTAACATCACAACTGCATGAACGCCAGTCCACCGCAAAAGACAAAAGGGCGTTCAACAATTTCAAGACGGGTCTGTTGCGCCACCGTGAGTATGTTGTGATGAATAGAACAATTGTTGTATTTGCCAAACACACCCTGCAAACAATTTTAAAACTAACATTTTTTCGCATCGAGTGTGTTTTTAATTTTTCCAATAATCTACAGCATAATTAACTCATACAACATTTATATAATCATACAGGCAAGGTTTAATCCAAAGACAAAAATACATGTTATGAGTCATTCAATCGTGATTCTAATAAACTGAAAAAAATCATGCGTAATTTCATTTACATCAAGCCACATAATATTGGTAATACAGTACATTTATTCTGACGTCATAAACTAAACAGCCATTGAACAGGTGTGGACTTGAATCTACAGGCAATTAAAAATATATGCAGTGTAAAAAGAGTTTTGTTAAGGTTATTTACTAAATAGACACTTCACCAAGCTAAGCACAACTCCAATACAGTAGTAGAATAACTAGTTTTACTGCAAATTCCTCACTCATCACACAACATAATTAAGTGTATTCACACCAAAGGGTTGTTCTTCCTTCATAAATATCAATAAAATATATATTTTTAATTGGAAAAAGTACGCTCCATGACAGCTACGTTTCAAATGTTTATATCCCGGTTATGTTATTGTGATTATATACATTAAGTATACAGTATATGTAATCAATATATGACAGCCATGAAAAAAAGAGCATCTCAGTAAAAAACTGTTGAAGTCACTAAAAAGGCAGCTATGTAAGCATATGGGAATCTTACAACACAAGTGAAGATGAATCTCAACATCATTTAGCTTTAAATGTATGAAAATGTAGATATAAACTTAAAAAAAACATTTTGACTATATAACTTCCCACTGATGCCAAGACGAACGCAATGGCTTAAATGTTTCAGAGGAAGGAAAAACAAATGTCGCTTTTGCCACAGTAACCACGCTAAATTTACTTTCAAAATAGTAATAACGTTCCACAAAAGAAACCCCTAAAAATCTGTTTAGTGCTGCATGACACCATAACTTAATTTATGACTATTTGTTATGTGTGCATTCATATGGCAATGATAACATCTGACCGCAAACACCGCACCTGTCAACAAATGAAATATAATCCGTCAATTAAACACTGAAAAAATATATTTTAAACAACTAAGGTATAGAAAATAAAGAGGTTTGAATACAGTTTCATGTAAAAGTATTCACTCCGCTTAGATGGTTCAGGATTTTATTGCTTTCATAAATGAAATCATGGTCAGTCTAATGTAACTTTTTGAAAAAAAACAAAAACAGATTTAGACAAACTGGTGTAGATTTAATATAAATATATAATACAAGAGTTTGCATAAGTATTCAACCCACTGAAAGTGACTGGCCTAATTTAGAACATCTCCAACTGATGAGTGCAGTGTCACAGTTAATATTAATACATTTAATGCGTTTAAAATGATTGTAGCATTTAAAAAACCTGTGCGTGGGAAGTCCAGCCTCTGGGTCATTATTATTCAGGCATGCTACAATTGCAACATGAAGACAAAAAGATCACTTCAATCAATGCAGAAAAGGGATAATTAAAAAATGGAAGGATATGGCAATTTTGCAAATCTGCCTATAGCTAGCCGTCCTCACAAACTGAGTGAGCAGGCAAGAATAAGTGTGGTGAGGGAGGCCACCAAGACACCTACGGCTACTTTGAAGGAGTGTTGCAAGGGTTCTTCACCAATCGTAGCTATATGAAAAATTGGCAACGAGAAAGCCACACTTGAAAAACAGCTAGCATAAACTATTGCCTGGAATTTCCCCAAAGTAGGAAGAAGGTTCTTTGGTCCGATGAGAAACAAAAATG
This sequence comes from Oostethus manadensis, assembly GCA_024372805.1. Taxonomy (NCBI): domain Eukaryota; kingdom Metazoa; phylum Chordata; class Actinopteri; order Syngnathiformes; family Syngnathidae; genus Oostethus; species Oostethus manadensis. The sequence goes on from QODF01000010.1 coordinate 2,904,124, forward strand.
GCCAGCAAACAAGATCTTTGGAGAACACCAAACACAGCACACCACCACAAAACACACAGAATAATTATTGCATTGATCTCCTCTATGTTTGACAACATAATCTTTGAGAACAGTACATTTAGTCAAAGTAGTTTAATGTCTGAACATAGGGACGACTGAGTGAACGCAGCAAATACACTGAAGTTATACTGCTGAAATAGTTGCTACAGGCCAGTGGTTCTCAACTGTCATTTGTAAATTGTTCTGTCATGCCCCCACTGGGGACAGAAAAGTTTTCCCTGATTGGAAATTCTAATGAGAAACTGATGATTATTTATTTATCTGTACTGTACAGATTGCCCTAGAAAACTGAAACCAACAAAATGGATAGATACATGCGTACAAGGATAATCAAGAGTCAAATTGCATGCTGAGTATGACAAACTCATAATTGTTGTCAGGTCTGCAAATATATTAAAAGTCCTCACTGCCTCTCACACCCTCCCTGACAGTTCACTGAAAACCCCCAAGGGGGGCCCATCCCACAATTTCAGAAGCACTGCTATAGGCCATAGAGATAAAGTTTTTCTACATGTCTCAAAAACGACCCCGAACAGCATGTGTGCATGCAAGTAAAATGGGACTCTTATTCATACCTCTGGAGAGTCTTGAGCATCTCCAAACATCTCATCGAAGTCAGAAGGACTTTTCCTCAGAGTCTGGTCAGCAGGCAGAGTGTTGTCGTTGTAAGAAGACACAAACTTAAAGTCACTGGTTCTAGAACCTGTTGTCAAGTAGGCATCATAGTTGTAGGTGCTGCGTAAAGTTCCTGTGCCATCAACATCTGCGTAATTAGGAGGGAGATACGCGCCGGGGATGGCAACTGCTCCATCAAACAACAGTCTGGGCTTTCTCCTGCGACAGAACCTCACACCCAGGATGATGATGATGAAGGTCAGAAAGAAGGTGGACACAGACACCAGCGCGATGATCAGATAAGAAGTCAGTTTGGAATTCTTCTCGTCATAAGAAATGTCCTTCAGTTCTGGCACCTCAGCCAAGTTATCAGAAATAAGTAAATACATGGAGCAGGTGGCAGAGAGAGGGGGCTGTCCGTTATCTTTCACTGCCACAATCAGGTTCTGTTTCATGCTGTCAGATTCAGAAATGTCCCGCTGGGTCCTGATCTCTCCACTGTGGAGACCAATGGTGAAAAGTCCTGGATCAGTGGACTTGACTATATGATAGGACAGCCAGGCGTTCTGTCCGGAGTCTGCATCCACCGCTATCACTTTGGACACCACAGAGCCTCCTTGGGCAGCTTTGGGGACCAGCTCGGTCATGAAGGAGTTGCCCTCTGGGGAGGGGTACAGTATCTGAGGAGAGTTGTCATTCACATCCGATATGAAGACACTGACGCTCACGTTGCTGCTCAGAGGAGGAGAACCGTTGTCTCTGGCCATGACGTGGACTTTAAAACTCCTCAAGTGTTCATAATCAAAAGACCTGACAGCATGGATCACTCCCGTGTCTCCATTAACAGACACATAGGAAGATACCGGGGCACCGTTAATCTCAGCAGCTAACAGAGAATAAATCACGGTACCGTTCTGTCTCCAGTCAGGGTCTTGAGCACTAACAGAACATAAAGTGGAGCCAGCTTTGTTATTTTCACTCACATATGCACTGTAGGATTGTTCCTCAAACACAGGTGGGTTGTCATTTATGTCTGCTACAGATAAGTGAATCATTTTAGAGGAGGACAGAGGAGGAGAACCCTCATCAGTGGCACTGATTGTAATGTTATAATCTGACACTAGTTCACGGTCCAGTTGTCCAGTAGTCACCAGAGAATAATAATTTTTAATAGAAGGATTTAACTTAAAGGGGACATTCTGTAGAATGGAGCATCGGACTTGTCCATTCTTCTCAGAGTCTCTGTCCTGCACATTAATGATGCCCACCTCAGTACCAGGTGACACATTCTCAGGTACGGGATTAGACAGTGACTTTAAATTGATCACAGGTGTATTGTCATTTACATCAGTGATAGAAATAATCACTTTTGCATATGAGGACAGTCCCAGTCCATCTTTGGCCTTCACACGTATTTCATAGGATGTTCTAGATTCATAGTCCACAGTCCCAGTTACTTTTATTGCACCCACTTTACGATCAATACTAAATATCTTCTTCACATCTTCTGTTACATGACTAAAGTCATACGTCACTTCTCCATTCACTCCTTCATCAGCATCAGTAGCACTAACATGAATCACTATTGTACCTGGAGGAGAGTTTTCAGGCAGACTGGCTTCATAAACAGCCTGACTGAACAATGGGGTGTTATCATTAGCATCCAGCACAGTGACGTGTATGACTACTGTACCTGATCTCTGAGGAGAGCCGCCATCTAAAGCTGTGAGAAGCAAATTCATTTCCTGTTGATTTTCACGGTCAAGCTCTTTGTCAAGAACGAGCTCTATTGTGTTACCACTGACAGCCAGAACGAAATTATCATTTTTCTTAAGGATGTACTGCTGAACTGAATTTTGTCCTATATCTGCATCGTGCCCCTCTTCTATCACAAAACGAGCTCCTCTGATGGCCGACTCATGTATCTCCAAATTAATCACGTCGTCCTTAAATACTGGTGCGTTATCATTAATATCTTGAATGTGTAGATGAATTCGATGAAGCTCCAAAGGGTTCTCCAGCACGACCTCTTGTTTCAGGACACACGAAACCTTGTCTCCACAAAGCCCCTCTCGGTCAATCCTGTCGGCGACAATCAGCTCTCCGCTTTTCACGTTGAAATCACAATAACGTTTGCCGCTCCCCTCCGCGTCAATGCGGGCTTTCCTGGCGGACAGCGCGCTCGCCTCCAGTCCGAGATCCTTGGCTAAATTCCCAACAACAGATCCTCGTTTCATCTCCTCGGGAAAGGAAAAGCTCACGTCTCCATTTGCGTAATTCACCAAAAAGAGGAGATAATAAAAGGTGAGCGAGCGAAGCAAATATGGTTTGGAATCCATCATGGCTCCCGACACGCTTCAGAGTGATACAGTGTAGTCTACAAAACCACTACCACCATAACTGAACGTCACACCACTGTAAAATGCAAAAGGGCGTTCAACAATTTGAAGACTGGTCTATTGCGCCACCGTGAGTATGGTTAGGTGTATATAACAATTGTTTCATTTGCTAAACACACTCTAACAACACTATTAAAATAAACCTTCTTTACGCACCGAGTACGCTTTTCATTACTCCAATAAAATTGCAACATACATTGCAGGATAAACCACTTTAAAGTGTTTTTTATAAAACATCTAACCAAATTTCTACATCAAACAGCAGCATATAACGTTTGTCCACTCAGTAAACTGTCCTATCCTGAATCACCACCCAACGTCTAGAAAGTTGAGAAGGTTTTACTTTGAACAACTAATTTTATGACTGTAATTGTTATGTGTGCATTCATAATGACCATTTAAAATCAGACTGCACATGTCAACAAGTGAAAAACAATCCTACAATAGAGCACTAAAAGAAAATGTTCATTTAAACAACAAAGCTTTAAAAAATACTGTGCTGTGGAAAAGTATTCACCCCCCTTGGATGTTTCAGGATCTTATTGCTTTCATAAATAAAATTATGGTCAGTGTAATTTAACTTGCAAAAAAATCTCAACACGAAAACAAATGAAGACAAGCTAGTGTACATGAATTTAAAATAATGTAGAAATAAGTGTTTGCATAAATATTCACCCCCCATAAAAATGACTGACCCGATTCAGCCGTGACCCAACTGATGGGTGCAGTGTCACAGTTAATGAAATAGACATCACTTGAGTATTCAGTTAATGTGTGTCAAATGATTGCAGTATCAAAAAAAAAAAAAACTTGCATCTGGGTAGTCCAGACTCTGGGTCATAATTATGCATGATGCAATTGCAACTTGTACCCAAAATAAACTTCAAGCAAAACGGAGAAGAGAACATTGAAAAGTATAGGACTGGAGATGGCTACAAGAATATTTCCATCCCATGGAGTTCAGATAGAAAACATAATTAAACTAAAATACTGAAAACATCCAAGTGGGGTGAATACTTTTGTAAGATATTGAAAACTGGAAATGCAGACCATAAAATGTGCCACCAGGCCTGAACAATAACCTGATTACCAGTATTCTGCTGATTAATGTTATAGTGAATTAATATCGCAGACTGTTTCTGAGACATCCAAAAATAATTATTTTATCCAGTGTTAGTGTAAACCAGAAAGATATTTTGCATTAAGGGTAAGGTGTATGAAATTATTTCTCTGCTAGCTGAAGATGTTTCAAAATCATGAAAAAAAACACCCTGACATCACAATTTGTTTGCAACCAGACCTTTTCCAACTCAAAACAAAAAAAGTAAGCACTATCTTCTCAAAGATATACACTGCCAATCAAAATCATAATTTATTCATAAAGGTGTGGATGAAAACATTATTTTTGCTACAATAAAAAAAACTTGTGCATTTCCATTGAGTCAGAATTGCTATGCTATAGGTGTGTGTGAGATAATCCAGTCAAACTAAAAAAGATGTTTATTCATTCATTCATTCATTTTCTATACCGCTTATCCTCATTAGGGTCGCGGCGATGCTGGAGCCTATTCTAGCTGACTTTGGGCAAGAGGCAGGGTACACCCTGGACTGGTCACCAGTCAATCGCAGGGCACATATAGACAAACTAACAGTCACACTCACATTCATACCTATGGACAATTTAAAGTCGCCAATTAACCTAACATGCATGTTTTTGGAATGTGGGAGGAAACCGGAGTACCCGGAGAAAACCCACGCACGCACGAGGAGAACATGCAAACTCCACACAGAGATAAAAAATGTTTATGTGAAGAAAAATATTTACTTGATTACGGTATCGTTTACGTGTGATCATTTTATCTTGTCAACAGTAAAAAGTATAAAAAGGGTATGAATATATGTGGCACAACTGAGTAATGGAACAAAAACACTAAAGTTAAACTGGTGGAATGGATATAGACACAGTTTTAAAAGTTATGGTCATGTACACGAACAACAACCAGTTTATCCAGATGTATCAACAAAAACCCCAAACAGCATGAGTGAGCGCATGGATGTGGGGGACAATTCATTTGATGAAGCAAACTGAGACTCATACCTCAGTGGAGCTTTCAGCATCTCCAATGTTAGAGTGCCTACCTAAGTAAAACAAACTCAATTAATTGTGTGTCTTGTTCATACCTCAGGGGAGCTTTGAGTATCTCCAAACATCTCATCAAAGTCGGAAGGACTTTTCCTCAGAGTCTGGTCAGCAGGCAGAGTGGTGTCGTTGTAAGAAGACACAAACTTAAAGTCACTGGTTCTAGAACCTGTTGTCAAGTAGGCATCATAGTTGTAGGCGCTGCGTAAAGTTCCTGTGCCATCAACATCTGCATAATTAGGAGGGAGATACGCGCCGGGGATGGCAACTGCTCCATCAAACAACAGTCTAGGCTTTCTCCTGCGACAGAACCTGACACCCAGGACGATGATGATGAAGGTCAGAAAAAAGGTGGACACAGACACCAGCGCGATGATCAGATAAGAAGTCAGTTTGGAATTCTTCTCGTCATAAGAAATGTCCTTCAGTTCTGGCACCTCAGCCAAGTTATCAGAAATAAGTAAATACATGGAGCAGGTGGCAGAGAGAGGGGGCTGTCCGTTATCTTTCACTGCCACAATCAGGTTCTGTTTCATGCTGTCAGATTCAGAAATGTCCCGCTGGGTCCTGATCTCTCCACTGTGGAGACCAATGGTGAAAAGTCCAGGATCAGTGGACTTGACTATATGATAGGACAGCCAGGCGTTCTGTCCGGAGTCTGCATCCACCGCTATCACTTTGGACACCACAGAGCCTCCTTGGGCAGCTTTGGGGACCAGCTCGGTCATGAAGGAGTTGCCCTCTGGGGAGGGGTACAGTATCTGAGGAGAGTTGTCATTCACATCCGATATGAAGACACTGACGCTCACGTTGCTGCTGAGAGGAGGAGAACCGTTGTCTCTGGCCATGACGTGGACTTTAAAACTTCTCAAGTGTTCATAATCAAAAGACCTGACAGCGTGGATCACTCCCGTGTCTCCATTAACAGACACATAAGAAGATACCGGGGCACCGTTAATCTCAGCAGCTAACAGAGAATAAATCACGGTACCGTTCTGTCTCCAGTCAGGGTCTTGAGCACTAACAGAACATAAAGTGGAGCCAGCTTTGTTATTTTCACTCACATATGCACTGTAGGATTGTTCCTCAAACACAGGTGGGTTGTCATTTATGTCTGCTACAGATAAGTGAATCATTTTAGAGGAGGACAGAGGAGGAGAACCCTCATCAGTGGCACTGATTGTAATGTTATAATCTGACACTAGTTCACGGTCCAGTTGTCCAGTAGTCACCAGAGAATAATAATTTTTAATAGAAGGATTTAACTTAAAGGGCATGTTTTGTTGAATGGAGCAGCGGACCTGTCCATTCTTCTCAGAGTCTCTGTCCTGCACATTAATGATGCCCACCTCAGTACCAGGTGACACATTCTCAGGTACGGGATTAGACAGTGACTTTAAATTGATCACAGGTGTATTGTCATTTACATCAGTGATAGAAATAATCACTTTTGCATATGAGGACAGTCCCAGTCCATCTTTGGCCTTCACACGTATTTCATAGGATGTTCTAGATTCATAGTCCACAGTCCCAGTTACTTTTATTGCACCCACTTTACGATCAATACTAAATAATTTCTCCACATCTTCTGTTACATGACTAAAGTCATAACTTACTTCTCCATTCACTCCTTCATCAGCATCAGTAGCACTAACATGAATCACTATTGTACCTGGAGGAGAGTTTTCAGGCAGACTGGCTTCATAAACAGCCTGACTAAACAATGGGGTGTTATCATTAGCATCCAGCACAGTGACGTGTATGACTACTGTACCTGATCTCTGAGGAGAGCCGCCATCTAAAGCTGTGAGAAGCAAATTCATTTCCTGTTGATTTTCACGGTCAAGCTCTTTGTCAAGAACAAGCTCTATTGTGTTACCACTGACAGCCAGAACGAAATTATCATTTTTCTTAAGGATGTACTGCTGAACTGAATTTTGTCCTATATCTGCATCGTGCCCCTCTTCTATCACAAAACGAGCTCCTCTGATGGCCGACTCTCGTATCTCCAAATTAATCAAGTGATCATTAAATACTGGTGCGTTATCATTAATATCTTGAATGTGTAGATGAATTCGATGAAGCTCCAAAGGGTTCTCCAGCACGACCTCTTGTTTTAGGACACACGAAGCCTTGTCTCCACAAAGCCCCTCTCGGTCAATCCTGTCGGCGACAATCAGCTCTCCGCTTTTCACGTTGAAATCACAATAACGTTTGCCGCTCCCCTCCGCGTCAATGCGGGCTTTCCTGGCGGACAGCGCGCTCGCCTCCAGTCCGAGATCCTTGGCTAAATTCCCAACAACAGATCCTCGTTTCATCTCCTCGGGAAAGGAAAAGCTCACGTCTCCATGTGCGTAATTCACCAAAAAGAGGAGATAATAAAAGGTGCGCCGCGAGTGAAAGAATGATAAGTTAGAATCCATCATGATCGCGCTGCTAAGACGCTGTGGAATGATACAATGTGGCATACAAGATCTCTAACATCAGAACTGAACATCAATTCACTGCAGAAGACAAAAGGGCGTGCAGCAATTTGAAGATTGGTCTCTTGCGCCACCGTGAGTATGGTGTGAGGTATAAAACCATTTTTTGTATTTACTAAAAAAATTAGCAACACTTTCAATACATTTTATCCACGCCTATATGTTTCAAACTATTGCAATAAAATACATCTTAAGATATTTTACAACAAATATTATAGGTAAGGATTCATGTACAGAAAACAGTGGCTGAAAAGGAAGACTCATAAGCATATGACAATTTTACAACGCAGGCGAAAATCACTATGAACATCATTTTATGGATTTTAGAGTTGATACATTCATAGAAAACACAAAAGAATGATATGAAACTTATTCCGCAAGCCTTTTTTAGTATATTTCAGACATGCAGTATATCACACTGATATACACGCATGATGCACCTGTCAGTGCAACAATGAAATACATACTTTGAAAGCTAACATGATTAAAAACCTTTTTGTAAGACTATACAGAATAACCACCCATGATGCTAAAAGGAATCCCACTGGTTATGTACCTTCAAAGACTGTACATTAAACTAAGTTTTACCACAGTAATTCCATTAGTTTTACTTTAAAATGCTAATAACTTCCCATTAGGAAATTTAAAAAATGACCTTTAATCTCTTCATCATCTTTAATTTCCACCAACTTTCTGGTTTGCCTGCTATAAGTGAATACAGACTGACCAAATTCCTCCATGAAATCACACATACCATATGTCCTCGCAGCAAATGTTCTTATCTTAAATCACTAGCCAAGATTAGATTATAAAATGTTACTATCAACACTTAATGACTCTGCAAAGTCTAGGAAACAAACTCTGCATTACTATCTAATTAGCACTGCACGGTGGCTGAATGGGTAGCATGTTGGCCTCACAGTCAGGAGATTCAGTTTTCCATTCTCCGTTGGGCATCTCTGTGTGGAGTTTGCATGTTCTCCCCGTGCGTGCGTGGGTTTTTTCTGGGTACTCCGGTTTCCTCCCACATTCCAAAAACATGCATGTTAGGTTAAATGGCGACTCTAAATTGTCCATAGGTGTGAATATTTGTATGTCTTTGTTTGTTTATATGTGCCCTATAATTGACTGGCGACCAGTCCAGGGTGTATAACGCATCCCTCCTAAAATCAGCTGGGATAGGCTCCAGCATACTCGCAACCCTAATGAGGAAAAGCGGTATAGAAAATGAATGAATGAATGAATGAAACCATAGTGTAATTTATGACAATATTTGTATTGTGTGCATTCAAATGACAATGATAAGACCAGACTGAAACCACAGCACCTGCCAACAAATTAATTTTCCAACAACACAACAATGAAATATCATTTTCATTAAAACAGAAAAATTTAAGGAAATACAGAGGTACAAATATACAATGCTTTGCAAAAGTATTCACCCACTTGGATGTTTCAGGATTGTAGCACTATTATAAATCAAATCATTGTCAGTGTAAAGTGTTCCTTCCAGGTTGTATAGAAAAAAAAATTACGAATGGGTATAAATGAATAAACATATGTAATGTAAAATAAGTGTTTGCATAAATATTTGCCTCCTTTAAAGTGATTGACCCCATTCAGCAGGGATCTAACTAGCTGATGCCTGCAGTGTCACAGTTAACCGAATGGACATCATGCACTTGAGTCTACGGTATACTACAGTAGTATAAAAAAAACATGTCTGGGAGGTCCAGTCTCTGGTTCATTAGCGTTGATGCACAATTTCAACACAAAGGGGCAAAGACCACTCCAAGCAACTCAGAGAAGAGATAAATGAAAAGTAGAGGATGACTCATTGGGCATCGATTTGAGGTCAGATAAATACATAACTAAGAAATGGAAGAATATTGTTTTTTTGTAAGTCAGCCTACAGCTGGCTGTCCTCACAAACAGAATGATCGAGCACAAAGATATCTGGTGAGGGAGGCCACCAAGATGCCTACGGCCACACCTAAGGATTTGATGGTTATTTTGCTCCAATGAGACAAAAAAATATGTTTGGCTAGTAGACTAGACGCTATGTTTGGTGAGCACCAAACGCTGCACATTACCACAAATACACCATCTCCACCAAAGCATGGTAGTAGTAACATCATGTTTTGGGATGCTCTTTAGCACTAGGTCTTGGAAGGCTTGTAAAGATATACCTGAATGCAGAAAAATATTGTCAAATCCTGAAGGATAATCTGTTTCAATCTACAACAGAACTACGCCATCGGACAGAATTTATCTTCCGGCAAGACAGCGACCCCAAGCATACAGCAAAAACAACAGTTAGTTGCTGGTTAGCAATTAGTTCAAAGAAAACAAGGAAAAAATTCTCGAGTGGCAAAGTTCAGATCTCAATCCTCAAATCTTGAAAAGATCTGGTCACAACCAAACTCCGAGCAACCTGACACAATTTAAGCAAGGAGTAATGGTGAATAACTGCAGTGTTGAGTTACGCCAGCTAAAAGGAGACATATTCACACAGACTCAGTGTTGTGATTGGAGCCAAAGGTGCGTTTACAAAATACTGATATGAAGGGCTCAACACTTAGGCAGTCGTTTACTTTAAATCTATATTTTGAATTTTTTGACACCAATTTGTACAAATCTGTTTTCACTTTGACATGAAACAAGCTTTTTTCTTTTTTGCAAATTCTTGACAAAACAGCTAAATTTCTTTTATTATGACTGAGAATTAAAAAGGGTGAATACCTAATTCATCACCGTCAACCATCATCATCATGATATCCACTATGATCAACGTTTAACAGAATCAAAGTGTTCATGTAAGATCCAAAACAGTTTATTATACCCATGTATGGAACCCGGGAAGTTTTATATTCAACAAGAGCAGGTTACAGAAAAAAAAAATCTCTATTACCTGCTGATGACAAATCATGAGAAACAACATCTTGTCATCAACATTAATTTGCACCAAGACTCTCTGCAACCAATTCAGACTTAAAAAGTAAAAGAATCATATTCTGACAAACAGACGCTACAATGTAAATTTACAAGGATTTAAATGCAGCCATCATTTTCCCTACAGTGGAAGTAAATTGGGCGCTAGCATGAACAGTAAGTCAGAACTGCTACACATCATAATGAGGTGTTTGTGTCATCAAACAATGTTTAATTGATTAAAGACTTAGGGTTATATATGTGTGGCAAAATTATCTTGGAGAACAGTACATTTGGTATGAAGTAGAGTGTATGTCTGAATATGTGACAATTGAGCAAATTTAGCAGAAACACTGAAGTTATACTATTGGCAAAGTTGCTAGACCAAGAATATAAAATTGTTCTCGATAACAAGAAAAACTACTTTATACATCTGTATCAACAAAGACCCCAAACAACATGTGTGAATGCAAGTAAAACAAGACTTTCATACCTCAGGGGAGTCTTGAGTATCTCCAAACATCTCATCAAACTCAGAAAGACTTTTCCTCAGAGTCTGGTCAGCAGGCAGTGTGTTGTCGTTGTAAGAAGACACAAACTTAAAGTCACTGGTTCTAGAACCTGTTGTCAAGTAGGCATCATAGTTGTAGGCGCTGCGTAAAGTTCCTGTGCCATCAACATCTGCATAATTAGGAGGGAGATATGCGCCGGGGATGGCAACTGCTCCATCAAACAACAGTCTGGGCTTTCTCCTGCGACAGAACCTCACACCCAGGACGATGATGATGAAGGTCAGAAAGAAGGTGGACACAGACACCAGCGCGATGATCAGATAAGACGTCAGTTTGGAATTCTTCTCGTCATAAGAAATGTCCTTCAGTTCTGGCACCTCAGCCAAGTTATCAGAAATAAGTAAATACATGGAGCAGGTGGCAGAGAGAGGGGGCTGTCCGTTATCTTTCACTGCCACAATCAGGTTCTGTTTCATGCTGTCAGATTCAGAAATGTCCCGCTGGGTCCTGATCTCTCCACTGTGGAGACCAATGGTGAAAAGTCCAGGATCAGTGGACTTGACTATATGATAGGACAGCCAGGCGTTCTGTCCGGAGTCTGCATCCACCGCTATCACTTTGGACACCACAGAGCCTCCTTGGGCAGCTTTGGGGACCAGCTCGGTCATGAAGGAGTTGCCCTCTGGGGAGGGGTACAGTATCTGAGGAGAGTTGTCATTCACATCCGATATGAAGACACTGACGCTCACGTTGCTGCTGAGAGGAGGAGAACCGTTGTCTCTGGCCATGACGTGGACTTTAAAACTTCTCAAGTGTTCATAATCAAAAGACCTGACAGCATGGATCACTCCCGTGTCTCCATTAACAGACACATAGGAAGATACCGGGGCACCGTTAATCTCAGCAGCTAACAGAGAATAAATCACGGTACCGTTCTGTCTCCAGTCAGGGTCTTGAGCACTAACAGAACATAAAGTGGAGCCAGCTTTGTTATTTTCACTCACATATGCACTGTAGGATTGTTCCTCAAACACAGGTGGGTTGTCATTTATGTCTGCTACAGATAAGTGAATCATTTTAGAGGAGGACAGAGGAGGAGAACCCTCATAAATGGCACAAATTGTAATGTTATAATCAGACACTAGTTCACGGTCCAGTTGTCCAGTAGTCACCAGAGAATAATAATTTTTAATAGAAGGAACTAACTTAAAGGGAACATTTTGTTGAATAGAGCAGCGGACATGTGCATTCTTCTCAGAGTCTCTGTCCTGCACATTAATGATGCCCACCTCAGTACTAGGTGACACATTTTCTGGTACTGGATTAGACAGTGATTCTAATTGGATCATTGGGGTATTGTCATTTACATCAGTGATAGAAATAATCACCTTGGCATAAGAAGTCATCCCTAAACCATCTTTGGCTTTCACACGGATTTCATATAATGTGCTTAATTCATAGTCCACTGTGCCAATCACCTTGATTTCACCCACTTTACGATCAATACTGAATATTTTCTCCACATCTTCTGTAACATGACCAAAGTCATACGTCACTTCTCCATTCACTCCTTCATCAGCATCAGTAGCACTAACATGAATCACTATTGTACCTGGAGGAGAGTTTTCAGGCAGACTGGCTTCATAAACAGCCTGACTAAACAATGGGGCGTTATCATTAGCATCCAGCACAGTGACGTGTATGACTACTGTACCTGATCTCTGAGGAGAGCCGCCATCTAAAGCTGTGAGAAGCAAATTCATTTCCTGTTGATTTTCACGGTCAAGCTCTTTGTCAAGAACAAGCTCTATTGTGTTACCACTGACAGCCAGAACGAAATTATCATTTTTCTTAAGGATGTACTGCTGAACTGAATTTTGTCCTATATCTGCATCGTGCCCCTCTTCTATCACAAAACGAGCTCCTCTGATGGCTGACTCGCGTATCTCCAAATTAATCACGTCGTCCTTAAATACTGGTGCGTTATCATTAATATCTTGAATGTGTAGATGAATTCGATGAAGCTCCAAAGGGTTCTCCAGCACGACCTCTTGTTTCAGGACACACGAAACCTTGTCTCCACAAAGCCCCTCTCGGTCAATCCTGTCGGCGACAATCAGCTCTCCGCTTTTCACGTTGAAATCACAATAACGTTTGCCGCTCCCCTCCGCGTCAATGCGGGCTTTCCTGGCGGACAGCGCGCCCGCCTCCAGTCCGAGATCCTTGGCCAAATTCCCAACAACAGATCCTCGTTTCATCTCCTCGGGAAAGGAAAAGCTCACGTCTCCATTTGTGGAATGCAGCAAAAATAGGAGATAATAAAAGGTGCGCACCAGAAATTGCGTGCGCCTTGAATCCATCGTCAAAAAGACGTGTCAAGATGATGAGCAAAAATAGAATAAGCGCTCAGTTAAAATATGGAACTCTCCTCTGAAAGCAATTCGCTGTGGTCCGTCTTAGAACCAGAACGTTTGTGCTAAAACGCATTTCCACAAAGGGCTGAGTCAAACACACATTTTAAGATAGTTATATAGCGACACCTTTTGTCAGATTTAAGTATCACACCAAAATAAAAAACAATAATCAGTGTTTGCTGTTAATCCAAACGAATGGAAAATTAAGTTTGATGTACAGACATTCAACATTTCTAGTAGAGTCCAATTTAATAAAATGAAATAGGAGCATTTTGAAAAAGTGTCCGTGTTACATTAGAACAATTTCAGAAGCTATCCTCAACAAACAATCAAGCCAACCAAAAACTGCACTTTCAAACTCTCGACTGTTAATTATCCCAACATTCATGATTCCATGTAGGCTCAGTTACCCATCATGCATAACAGGCAGCCTCTGACAACAAAATAGCATCTTCTCGACAGACGGAAAGAGAACGATTTGGGATAAGACAAAAAAAATTAGGTAATTGATGTTTACTGCCAAATGATCACATAACAGATTATACTGGTCTAGCATTTCCTCACAGATTGCACATTCTATTATGTTGTCATCCAGTGAGTTAATATTGTCTCCTGTCAAGACGTCAAACTAGTTGCGTTTGAAAGTGTTCTGGGAGAACATAATTTCTTAATAACAACATGCAAACTAATCATTCTGGATGAAACAAGTCAGGGTGCCTACAACTGACCTCCAAAAAACATCCACGTGTCACATCACAATACTGTATGAACTCCTGGTAAATTCCCCAAGCCATTTGTGTGGTATTTTTGACTGAAATATAAGACAAATATAGTTGGATTTCAGTATGCACACAGTGTATAAAAGAGAAATTATAACTATAAAAGAAGCCAGCAAAGATGATAGTACAATACAATGACCATAAAGACATCCTGAGAATAAAAAAAGAAAAATTATGTTTGGAGGAATATACAAAAGTGATATCCTAAGAAAGAAATAGTAAAAACAATAATTCACAAAGTGGGGAATATGACAAAAATATGTAACGGCAAGTTGACGACATCAAAAAAGTAAACCAAGGCCAAAGAAGTGTTTCAAATGCTTCCATTAAAATGTTCCAAACACTTGATGATGATTAATCATAGACTCCAAAGATTCATATGACTTGCCAACATGTCAAAGTTTCTTTCAGGAACAAGAATGAATTAAGAACACAATGCCTTACCAAATGTCTCTGTCCATCATCAGTGTTTGCATGTCATCTAATTCATGCCCTATTACCTCATGCAATCCAGTCAATATAGTTCAGAGCTTCAGTGGTCCAGATGGGACAGACTGTACTTGCAACAACTGTTGCACTGGTTCTTCACCAGTCGTAGCTGCAGAGAGAGAGGCAAAGCGAAAGCCACTGTTGAAAAACAGCTCACATGAAATCTTGCCTGGAATTTGCCCAAATTAAGAATATGTTTGTTTGGTCTAATGAGACAAACAAAAGAGATTTTTGGCTCGTAGACTAGACGCTATGTTTGGTGAACACCAAACACTGCACATCACCACAGAGTCACCATACCCACCAAAGCACGGTAGTGACATGCCGTGGGGATACTCTTCAGCACTAGGTCTTGTAAGGCTTGCAATGGAGAAAATATTGGCAAATCTTGAAGGATAATCGTTTTCAATCTACAACATAAATACACCATGGGAGAGAACTTATTTTCCAGCAAGACAGCAACCCCAAGCATACAGCAAAAACAACAGTTACAACAGTTAGTTGGAGGAATATAATGATATAAGATAAAATATGTAACAGCAATTTGAAGACATCAAAAAAGTAAACCAAGGCCAAAGAAGTGTTTCAAAGGCGTCAATAAAAAACATTTTAAAAACTTGATGATAAATCATGAACTCCAAAGATTCATATGACTTGCCAACATATCAAAGTTTCTTTCAGGAACAAGAATGAATTAAGTACACAATGCCTTGCCTAATGTCCCTGTCCATCATCATTGTTTGCACGTCAGCTGATTCATGTCCTATTACCCCAGGCAACGTAATCAATATAGTTGTTAGAGGTTTTCTTCATCTGTATGGGCAAGGTAGTTGAAACAAAAATGACAAGAAATATCATTTGTTCCTTGGCAAACAAACAGTGACAAGAAAATCGTGTTCTACAACAGACAACAAGAGAAGAAAGGTGTGGAATATCTCCATAGATAGGAAGGCTTGTATACCTTAGTACTGTCACACTGAGTAAGCAGCAAAAAATCTATGGTACCAAGTATTTGCTAATCAAGACAAATACAGCAAATGTAAACAGCAGTTTATCCAAAGTCTCAGCAAAGACCACCATACTGTATATGTTAGAGTGCCTACCTTAGTTAAAAAAAAACTAATTAATTGTGTGTCTTGTTCATACCTCAGGGGACCCTTGGGCAGCTCCAAACAGCTCATCAAAGTCAGAAGGACTTTTCCTCAGAGTCTGGTCAGCAGGCAGCGTGTTGTCATTGTAGGAGGACACAAATTTAAAGTCACTGGTTCTAGAACCTGTTGTCAAGTAGGCATCATAGTTGTAGGCGCTGCGTAAAGTTCCTGTGCCATCAACATCTGCATAATTTGGAGGGAGATACGCGCCGGGGATGGCAACTGCTCCATCAAACAACAGTCTGGGCTTTCTCCTGCGACAGAACCTCACACCCAGGACGATGATGATGAAGGTCAGAAAGAAGGTGGACACAGACACAAGCGCAATGATCAGATAAGAAGTCAGTTTGGAATTCTTCTCATCATAAGAAATGTCCTTCAGTTCTGGCACCTCAGCCAAGTTATCAGAAATAAGTAAATACATGGAGCAGGTGGCAGAGAGAGGGGGCTGTCCGTTATCTTTCACTGCCACAATCAGGTTCTGTTTCATGCTGTCAGATTCAGAAATGTCCCGCTGGGTCCTGATCTCTCCACTGTGGAGACCAATGGTGAAAAGTCCAGAGTCAGTGGACATGACTATATGATAGGACAGCCAGGCGTTCTGTCCGGAGTCTGCATCCACCGCTATCACTTTGGACACCACAGAGCCTCCTTGGGCAGCTTTGGGGACCAGCTCGGTCATGAAGGAGTTGCCCTCTGGGGAGGGGTACAGTATCTGAGGAGAGTTGTCATTCACATCCGATATGAAGACACTGACGCTCACGTTGCTGCTCAGAGGAGGAGAACCGTTGTCTCTGGCCATGACGTGGACTTTAAAACTCCTCAAGTGTTCATAATCAAAAGACTTGACAGCATGGATCACTCCCGTGTCTCCATTAACAGACACATAAGAAGATACCGGAGCACCGTTAATCTCAGTGGATAACAGAGAATAAATCACGGTACCGTTCTGTCTCCAGTCAGGGTCTTGAGCACTAACAGAACATAAAGTGGAGCCAGCTTTGTTATTTTCACTCACATATGCACTGTAGGATTGTTCCTCAAACACAGGTGGGTTGTCATTTATGTCTGCTACAGATAAGTGAAGACTTTTAGAGGAGGACAGAGGAGGAGAACCCTCATCAGTGGCACTGATTGTAATGTTATAATCTGACACTAGTTCACGGTCCAGTTGTCCAGTAGTCACCAGAGAATAATAGTTTTTAATTGAAGGAACCAACTTAAAGGGAACATTGTTTTCAATGGAGCAGCGGACATGCCCGTTTTGTTCTGAGTCTCTGTCCTGAACATTAATGATGCCCACCTCAGTACCAGGTGAAACATTTTCTGGTACTGGATTAGACAGTGACTTCAGTAGTATAAAAGGAGTGTTATCGTTTACATCAGTAAGATCAATGATTAATGTTGAATAAGACACTAATCCAAGACCATCTTTAGCGCTTATTTGCATTTCATAAATTGCCAATTTCTCATAATCAACAACACCAGCCACTCGCACATCTCCTGTTTTTGGGTGCAATGTAAATTCATCACTATTGTCATCAGAAACGTGATCAAATGCATATGTAATTTCACTATTTAAGCCTTCATCTGCATCACTTGCACTTATTATGATTACCAAAGTATCAAGAGGAGAATTTTCAGGCAGACTGGCTTTATAGACTGTCTGACTAAACACTGGTACATTATCATTAGCATCCAGCACAGTGACGTGTATGACTACTGTACCTGATCTCTGAGGAGAGCCGCCATCATAAGCAGTCAGCAAGAGCATGATGTCTTTTTTATCTTCTCTATCCAATTCTTTGTCTAAGACCAATTCACAATACTTTCGTGTACCTTTAGCGTTTACATTTAATTTAAAATTATCATTTTGCTGTAACTTGTAGCTTTGAACAGCATTTTCTCCAATGTCTCCATCATGTGCTTCCCCAAGAAGAAAACGAGCACCCTTGACGGCAGATTCTCGGATTTCAAATTTGAGCGCATCCTCTTTGAACTGTGGTGAATTATCATTAATATCTGAAACACGAATGTTAATACTGTGAAGCTCTAATGGGTTTTCCAGCACAAGCTCTTGTTTAAGAACACATGAAGCCTTTTTGCCACAAAGCCCTTCTCTGTCAATCCTCTCCTGAACAACCAAGTCACCAGTGTTGAGGTTGATGCCGCAGTGCTGAATGTTGTTACCCTCCGGATCAATGCGGGCTTTACGAGCAGAGAACTGGCCCAAATCAAGTCCCAAATCCTTGGCGATATTCCCAATAAAAAATCCCCGTTTCATCTCCTCTGGGATAGAATAGCTCACATCTCCATTGATGGTGTGGAGAAAAAGGAAAAGAACGGCAAGTCTGTAGCCGTAAGACGCAAATCTTTTGTTCTCCATTGTAACAAAACTGCTTGGGAAAAAAATGGTATATATAAAACAATATGGTTACAATATCACCAGAAGCTTTTTACACGGCCGTCATGTTATCAACCGTCTCGAGAGGAGCAACACAATACCAAAATCTGCTACGTGTCTATATATAAATGGGTGGGAAATTAAGGCAATTCTGTTCATGAGTGCATACTGACCCCTAGAGTATATTTGTCAACATAACAACTTGTAATGTGGTTAAAGAATAACTGTAAGATTGTAACACATTAGTAGGATGTACATTTTGCATGACACTTCCCTGATAAAAGTAGTCTGTTATGGAGTATTTCTGAGAATAATAAAATAACATAAAAAAGCATATATGTTTAAAAACAATAGAGGATAATTCGACAAAACGGTAAACAACTGCAAAATGTGTCTTACAAAAGAAAAGCTAAGTAGAAAAAAAGGAGTCGGCAGAAAGAAATTACAATAATTTCAGCACCACGGAGAGCGATATGCAGTAGATCCTAAAAGTGTCAGAATGTGCTCAAAGGGAAATAAGCAAATTAAAAAAATAAACAGCATACATCTTGCACTTGGTAATTCAGCACCTGGAACAGGCACATACAGTATAGTACAATATATCACAGAAGAAATGGGCTAAAGTTATCCTCCCTCAGTTTTTACACTATTTCACTATTTCTCAAATCATTCCCAAAGTGTTTTTACTATACTGTCCATGGACACAAACTGGTATGAATAAAAAACTATTGTGGGTTTCAATTGCTCTTGTTTCTCAAGGATTAAAAAATAGACATATTCTGCCATCCATCAAAACACTAAACAATGTTAAAGATAACAATAGCAGCACAGCCGCACGGTGGCCAAGTGGGTAGCACTTTGGCCTCACAGTCAAGAGGTTCGGGGTTAAAATTTCCGTTGGGCATCTCTGTGTGGATTTTGCATGTTCTCCCCATGCGTGGGTTTTCTCCAGGTACTCCAGTTTCCTCCCACATTCCAAAAAAATGCATGTTAGGTTAATTGGCAACTCTAAATTGTCCATCGGTGTGAATGTTTGTTGGTCTATATGTGCCCTGCGAATGACTGGCGACCAGTCCAGGGTGTACCCCGCCTCTCGCCCAAAGTTTGCTGGGATAGGCTTCAGCGTACCCAAGACCCTAATGAGGACAAGCGACATAGAAAATGAATGAATAGCAGCACAGCACTGCAGAGATTTAATTGAAGTTACTTGAAGTTTCTGAATCGTCCATAGGTGTAAATGTGTGTATTCATGTTGTTTTTCCATACATGCCCTACGATTGGATGACAATCAGCCCAGGGTGTACCAGGCTTCTTTCTTGCTGGAAGTTAGCTGAAATAGGCTCCCGCTTCGCCATAATCCTTCTGATTACAAGTAGTATGGGAAATGGATGGATGGTCAACTGGAGATTGATTCTAAATTGTCCATAAGTGTGAATGTGAGTATTAATGGCTGTGTATATGTGCCCTGCAATTGGCTGACAGTCAAGTATATACATATCTTTCTTGCCCAAAATGAAATGGGATAGGCTTCCAGCTCACCCGTAAACCTAATAATGACAAGCAGTATAGAAAACAGATGACCTGCAGCCCTGTTCTGTTCTGGCATGACTGTGCCCAGTGGCCATAGCATGGGCACGAAAGCCATTCTTGGATGAGTTTGGTGTAGAAGTATTGGAGAGCCCTAATCTTAAGCAGCAAACAAAAGAGACAGTAAGCTAGCACACCCAACACATATTATGAATGAAACAAACTTTTCCACAGACACTTTCCCAACATTTGTAGAACGTCTTCCCAGAGGGGTGAAAGCTTTTATAGCTGTTTTTCCAATTCTTTAAGATGTCATGACCTAATGTTTGAATAATGTTACTGATACAAAAATAGCACCAACCTTTATGGGTGTAAGTACATCCTGCACACACAACTCTAATAAAGAAAACTGACAGCAAGGAAAGTAATCACTTTATAATAGTTGTAAGGTGTAAGTTTAAGGTTAATGCAAATTAAAATATTCAGTAGTCAATGAGTGTGTATTTCCTTTCAAATGACAGTCCATGCACAAAATCATTTTGACAAATACTAGCATCAAATGCATCAAGCTTCTCTGTGGTCACAACAGGGATGCACAAGAAATCTAAAGTACTTTGTTGACATGTATCAATAGGAAAGCACGTCAATACAAACAATACAGAACATTGTCAACAAAAATATGTGATCTCAAAATTTACATTTGTCCTCACTTTCATTCCTTTGCGTATACATTGTCTGTACTCACTCATTATGCATCAATGTTCTGGTCTTTATTTGTCAATGCTGTCTAATCACTAATACACTTATGACTTCCTCTTCATTCTTTTTTGAGTACATAGTGTGTACTTAGCCTACATGGTTTCTCTAATCACAACTACAATTATTACTAACGCTTCCTTCTGGTGTGAATACATTGTCTGTACTCACCAATCATTTAACTATGTTATGTTTTGTCTAGGCCGCACTGTGGCTAAGTGGGTAGCATGTTGGCCTACCAGTCAACAGAGATCACAGAGATCAGGGTTTGAATCTCCGTTGGGCATCTCTGTGTGGAGTTTGTATGTTCTCCCCGTGCGTGCGTGGGTTTTCTCCGGGTACTCCAGTTTCATTCCACATTGCAAAAACATGCATGTTTGGTTGATTGGCGACTCTAAATTGTCCATTAGAGTATGAATGTGAGTAGCCGCAACGGGGCACAAGCCAGGGTCTTATTGTGCCGGTCCCAAGCCCGGATAAATACAGAGGGTTGTGTCAGGAAGGGCATCCGACGTAAAACTTTGCCAAACCAGAACATGCGAATCAGACAAATGACTTCCATACCGGATCGGACGTGGCCCGGGTTAACAACGCCCGCCACCGGTGCTGTTCACCGACAGGGTGCCGGTGGAAACTGGATTACTGTTGGCCGAAGAAGGAGAGGAGGAAGGTGTGTCCGTAGGAGGAGAGAGAAGAGGAATGCTAAGAGTCTAGAACTAAGAGTTGGGACTTTGAATGTTGGAACTATGACAGGAAAAGGTAGAGAATTAGTTGACATGATGCAGAGGAGGAAGGTAGACATATTGTGTGTCCAGGAGACCAGGTGGAACGGTAGCAAGGCTAGAAGCTTAGGAGCAGGGTTCAAGCTGTTCTATCATGGTGTAGATAGGAAGAGAAATGGAGTAGGGGTGATTTTGAAGGAGGAGTTTGCTAGCAACGTCCTGGAGGTAAAAAGAGTGTCAGATAGAGTGATGAGCCTGAAGCTAGAAATCGAAGGTGTGATGTTCAATGTGGTTAGTGGGTATGCTCCACAGGTAGGATGTAAGATGGAGGAGAAAGAGAAATTCTGGTCAGACCTGGATGAAGTGATGCAGAACATCCCTAGAAGTGAGAGAGTTGTCATTGGTGCGGACTTCAATGGGCATGTTGGTGCAGGAAACAGAGATGATGAGGAGGTGATGGGCAAGTTTGGTATCCAGGAGAGGAACGCTGAAGGACAGATGGTGGTCGACTTTGCAAAAAGGATGGAAATGGCTGTAGTGAATACTTTCTTCCAGAAGAGACAGGAACATAGGGTGACCTACAAGAGTGGAGGTAGGAGCACACAGGTAGACTACATCTTGTGTAGAAGGTGTAACCTGAAGGAGGTCAGTGACTGCAAAGCAGTGGTAGGTGAGAGTGTAGCCAGACAGCATAGGATGGTGGTGTGTAGGTTGACTCTAGTGGTGAGAAGGATGAAGAGGGTAAAGGCAGAGCAGAGGACAAAATGGTGGAAGCTGAAAAAGGAGGAGTGTTGCGTGACTTTTAGGAAGGAGTTGAAAAAGGCTATGGGTGGCCAGGAAGTCCTTCCAGATGACTGGACAACTACAGCTACTGTGATCAGGGAGACAGGTAGGAGAGTACTTGGTGTGTCATCTGGAAGGAAAGTAGATAAGGAGACTTGGTGGTGGAATGAGGAGGTGCAGGAGTGTATACAGAGTAAGAGGTTAGCTAAGAAGAAGTGGGACACTGAGAGGACTGAAGAGAGTAGACAGGAGTACAGAGAGATGCAGCGTAAGGTGAAAGTAAAGGTGGCAAAGGCCAAACAAGGGGCTTATGATGACTTGTATGCTAGGTTGGACAGCAAGGAGGGAGAGAAAGATCTATACAGGTTGGCAAGGCAGAGGGACAGAGATGGGAAGGACGTGCAGCAGGTTAGGGTGATGAAGGATAGGGATGGAAGGGTATTGACAGGTGCCAGTAGTGTCATGGGAAGATGGAAAGAGTACTTTGAAGAGTTGATGAATGAGGAAAATGAAAGAGAACAAAGAGTAGAAGAGGTGACTGTTGTGGACCAGGAAGTAGCAAAGATTAGTAAGGAAGAAGTGAGGAGGGCATTGAAGAGGATGAAGAATGGAAAGGCACTCGGTCCTGATGATATACCTGTGGAGGTATGGAAGTGTCTAGGAGAGGTGGCAATAGAGTTCCTGACCGGGTTGTTTAACAAGATCTTAGATAATGAGAAGATGCCTGAGGAATGGAGGAGAAGTGTGCTGGTGCCCATTTTTAAGAACAAGGGAGATGTGCAGAGTTGTGGCAACTACAGAGGAATAAAGCTGATGAGCCATACAATGAAGTTATGGGAAAGAGTAGTTGAAGCTAGACTAAGGGCAAACGTGAGCATTTGTGAGCAGCAGTACGGTTTTATGCCAAAAAAGAGTACAACAGATGCAGTATTTGCTTTGAGGATGTTGATGGAGAAGTACAGGGAAGGTCAGAGGGAGCTGCATTGTGTTTTTGTAGATCTGGAGAAAGCTTATGACAGGGTGCCCAGAGAGGAACTGTGGTATTGTATGAGGAAGTCTGGAGTGGCAGAGAAGTATGTTAGAGCGGTGCAGGACATGTACGAGGACTGTAAGACAGTAGTGAGGTGTGCTGCAGGTGTGACAGAGGAGTTCCGAGTGAAGGTGGGACTCCATCAGGGATCAGCTCTGAGCCCCTTCTTGTTTGCTATGGTGATGGACAGGCTGACGGACGAGGTTAGACAGGAATCCCCATGGACTATGATGTTTGCAGATGACATTGTGATATGTAGTGAGAGCAGGGAACAGGTGGAGGAGAAGCTTGAGGGGTGGAGGTTTGCCCTGGAAAGGAGAGGAATGAAGGTCAGTCGGAGCAAGACGGAGTACATGTGTGTAAATGAGAGGGACCCAAGAGGAACAGTGAGGTTACAGGGAGAAGAGATAAAGAAAGTGGAGGATTTTAAGTACATAGGGTCAACAGTCCAGAGCAACGAGGAGTGTGAAAAAGAGGTAAAAAAGTGTGTGCAGGCAGGCTGGAATGGGTGGAGAAAAGTGAGTTTCAGCTAAAATGAAAGGAAAGGTGTACAAAATTGTGGTGAGACCAGCGATGTTGTTTGGTTTAGAGACAGTGCCGCTGAAGAAAAAAACAGGATGCAGAGCTGGAGGTAGCACAGATGAAGATGCTGAGGTTCTCTTTGGGTGTGACCAGGATGGACAGGATCAGGAATGAGCACATCAGAGGGACAGCACATGTTAGAGTTTTTGGAGATGAAGTCAGAGAGGCCAGACTGAGATGGTTCGGACATGTCCAGAGGAGAGATAGTGAATATGTTGGTAGAAGGATCCTGAGTTTTGAATTGCCAGGCAGGAGGCCTAGACCAAGCCCAAAGAGGAGGTTTATGGATGTAGTGAAAGAAGACATGAAGGTAGTTGGCCAGGAGAAGAAGATACAGAAGACAGAGTTAGATGGAGGCAATTGATTCGCTGTGGCGACCCCTAACGGGATAAGCCGAAAGGAAAAGAAGAAGAAGAAGAGTATGAATGTGAGTGTGAATGCTTGTATGTCTGCCCTGCAATTGACTGGCGACCAGTCCAGGGTGTACCCTACCACCCGCACAAAGTCAGCTGGCATAGGCTCCAGCATACCCGCGGCCCTAATGAGGATAAGCGCTGTAGAAAATGAATGAATGAATGAATGTTCTGTCTATTTATACTGATTGTCATTTATTATGACTGTTACATAAATTATAGACATGATAAAACCAGACTACTAGTTCACAACATTGTCACATTACCTTTTTTTCCCATATATATTCCAAACTTGCAAAGAGTATATTTGTAAAGCAGGAAGTGAACACAAGTATTGCATTTGATGTGAAACAAACGAGGATCAGATTAGATAAGATTTGCTTCTTCCTACTTCTTTTAAATTACCATGATTTAACAGCACGCAAATGGCACAATAAATGATCACAGACACATAAATATTGTATTTTTGTTTGTGAAATGGCAGGCTTAAGCCCGATAGTAAAGCTGCCTACCTCCAAAGGGTCAAAAGAATCATGAAGCCCATCAACAAAGTCAGAAGGACTTTTCACGTATTAAGAATCAAAAACATCTTCAGCAAAATACTGCAATATAGACATTAAAATTGGTGTTGAGAGATTTTTAAGTGTATTATTTTTGTTTGTGAAGTGCAAGTCCTAGCTTGTCCATCACAATCTGGATATTATTTGTACGTATTTGTAAGTACCTACCTCCAACGGGTCGAAGGAATCATCAACAAAGTCAGAAGGACTTTTCCTCAGAGTCTGGTCAGCAGGCAGTGTGTTGTCGTAAGACGACACAAACTTAAAGTCACTGGTTCTAGAACCTGTTGTCAAGTAGGCATCATAGTTGTAGGCGCTGCGTAAAGTTCCTGTGCCATCAACATCTGCGTAATTTGGAGGGAGATACGCGCCGGGGATGGCAACTGCTCCATCAAACAACAGTCTGGGCTTTCTCCTGCGACAGAACCTCACACCCAGGACGATGATGATGAAGGTCAGAAAGAAGGTGGACACAGACACCAGCGCGATGATCAGATAAGACGTCAGTTTGGAATTCTTCTCGTCATAAGAAATGTCCTTCAGTTCTGGCACCTCAGCCAAGTTATCAGAAATAAGTAAATACATGGAGCAGGTGGCAGAGAGAGGGGGCTGTCCGTTATCTTTCACTGCCACAATCAGGTTCTGTTTCATGCTGTCAGATTCAGAAATGTCCCGCTGGGTCCTGATCTCTCCACTGTGGAGACCAATGGTGAAAAGTCCAGGATCAGTGGACTTGACTATATGATAGGACAGCCAGGCGTTCTGTCCGGAGTCTGCATCCACCGCTATCACTTTGGACACCACAGAGCCTCCTTGGGCAGCTTTGGGGACCAGCTCGGTCATGAAGGAGTTGCCCTCTGGGGAGGGGTACAGTATCTGAGGAGAGTTGTCATTCACATCCGATATGAAGACACTGACGCTCACGTTGCTGCTGAGAGGAGGAGAACCGTTGTCTCTGGCCATGACGTGGACTTTAAAACTCCTCAAGTGTTCATAATCAAAAGACCTGACAGCATGGATCACTCCCGTGTCTCCATTAACAGACACATAGGAAGATACCGGAGCACCGTTAATCTCAGCGGCTAACAGAGAATAAATCACGGTACCGTTCTGTCTCCAGTCAGGGTCTTGAGCACTAACAGAACATAAAGTGGAGCCAGCTTTGTTATTTTCACTCACATATGCACTGTAGGATTGTTCCTCAAACACAGGTGGGTTGTCATTTATGTCTGCTACAGATAAGTGAATCATTTTAGAGGAGGACAGAGGAGGAGAACCCTCATCAGTGGCACTGATTGTAATGTTATAATCTGACACTAGTTCACGATCCAGTTGTCCAGTAGTCACCAGTGAATGATAGTTTTTAATAGAAGGAATCAACTTAAAGGGGACATTTTGTTGAATTGAAACGTGGACCTGCCCATTCTGATTAGAATCTCTGTCCTGCACATTAATGATGCCCACCTCAGTACCAGGTGTCACATTCTCTGGTACTGGATTGGACAGTGATTTTAATTGTATAACTGGGATGTTGTCATTTTTGTCAGTAACTTCAATAATCAAAGAAGAGTATGAAATCAATCCCAGACCGTCAATCGCACTTATTTGCATCTCATATGATGACATTTTCTCAAAGTCAACAACACCAGCCACTCTCACATCTCCAGTTTTGGGGTGCAAAGTAAATACTTTACTATTCTCACCAGCAACATGATCAAATGCATATGTAATTTCACTATTTAGACCTTCATCTGCATCACTTGCACTCACCGTGATCACCAAAGTATCAAGAGGAGAGTTTTCAGGTAGACTGGCTTCATATATCGTCTGACTAAACACTGGTACATTATCATTAGCATCCAGCACAGTGACGTGTATGACTACTGTACCTGATCTCTGAGGAGAGCCGCCATCATATGCTGTCAACAAGAGCATGATGTCTTTTTTATCTTCTCTATCCAATTCCTTGTCTAAGATCAATTCACAGAACTTGCGCCCACCTGGTTTTGTGTTTACATTTAATTTGAAATGATCGTTCTGCTGTAAAGTGTAGCTTTGAACAGCATTTTCGCCAATGTCTGCATCATGTGCTTCTCTAAGAGGAAAACGAGCACCTCTGACTGCTATTTCTAGAATTTCAAATTTTAGGGATTCCTCGTTGAACTGTGGTGAATTATCATTAATATCTGAAATACGAATGTTAATACGATGAAGCTCTAATGGGTTTTCCAGTACAAGTTCTTGTTTAAGGACACACAAAGCCTTTTTGCCACAAAGCCCTTCTCTGTCCATCCTCTCCTGAACAACCAAGTCACCAGTGATGAGGTTGATGCCGCAGTGCTGAATGTTGTTACCCTCAGGATCAATGCGGGCTTTACGGGCAGACATTTGGCCCAAATTAAGTCCCAACTCCTTGGCAATATTCACAATTACAGATCCACGTTTCATCTCCTCTGGGATAGAAAAGCTCATGTCCCCATTAATGGTGTGGAGGAAAAGAAAAAGAAAGGCGAGGCCGTAGCTGCCAGACGCAAATCCTTTGTTCTCCATTGTAACAAAGATGTTAAGAAAAAAATGTAAAAATGTGAAACAATATAATTACGATCTCCCTTGGTATCCACGGCTTATTACACGGCGATTAATGCCAACAAGCGTCTCGTCCGGCGCAATACAATACTGCAATCTGGTACGTGTGTTAAAATAAATGGGTGGAAATTTCAGGAAATTCTGTTTATGAGTGCATACTGACCCCTAGAGTACAACTATCGACAAAACAGCTAGTTTTGTGATGAAAAGAATTACTCTTAAGGTTCTAACAGATCAGTGGTACATACCATTGCATGGTCGTTCATTTGCCAGAGTGCGCTTTTTAAAGCAATTCTGAAGATAATAAAATAACACCGTAATAATTTAAATATATTATGTATATATATGTTTAAAATATAGAAAGAATTCTCAAATCCAAATGTAAAGTCATGGCAATTTAACATTTATTTTCCAAAAGAGATGTTGGGTGAAAAGACACGACAATCAGCAGGTTCAGCACCATGGACAGAGATACACTCATGCAGTGGCTCCAAAAAATGCAAGAAAATGTACCAAGCGAGGTAAGTAGATCAAATGAAAAAAACAGTGTTGCCCACACTGGGGTATGAAGAAAAATTAATGTTTGGTGGCGGTTGGAAAGGCCACAGGCATGAATAGGCGGACACGTTGCTGTCACTCTACCTTGAGTCAGCTGTAAATACAGATGTATATACCACCACTAGTGTGTGACTGAGGATTAAATGGGTTTCACTTCACCTTGAAGTGCTTTGGGTACCTTGAAAAGCGCTATATAAAATCAAACCAATTTTTATACCTTTTTTTGAACATGACAACTCCAACAAGCACATTTCAAAATAATGTATTACACACGTACTGGTTTTGAAGTTTCCCTCACTCCAAATAACAATAACCACCTACATCTACAGCAATATTTCTCAAAGGCATAGAGGTCAGGACCAGAAGAAAGTGGCCAGTGGAGGAGGCAGTCCAGCTGGCAGAGGTAAGGTTGAGGCATAGTGTGCTAGTAGGCTCTGTCACGGTTGGGTGAGCAGGACTCGACTGCCATAAAACACCGCGCTATGACAGAGCCCAGGGGCGGGACAGACAGCAGATGATTCAGGTCGAGGTCCGGGCAGAAGTGGAGGAGTACCACGCAGCAAGGAGCTTGAAACAAAGTGGGACCATGGACAGACTTGGAGAATCACCTGGTCAGAACTTTGGAGGTCAGAGCCAGCAAGACTCAAGTTCCTGATCCAGTCAGTGTACAACGTCCTATCGAGCTCAGCCAATCTGCATTGCTGTGGTCTGTCGGATGCACCATTGTGACCTCTGTGCCCTGCTAAAGGATCGCTGGAGCACATCCTGAGCTGTTGCCCGAAAGCACTGGGAGAGCAGAGGTACCGATGGTGCCATGACCAGGTGCTGAAGGCAGTAGCCAACACCACCTGTGCCGGAATCCAGCAAAGCAAGCATTAGCCCACAGCAAGACCAAACATCGCTTTTGACAGGGCTGGGGAGAAACCACAGTCACAGCCAAAGGTCCCAGCTGGTCTTTTATTCACAGCAGGTGACTGGCACCTGAAGGTGGACCTGGGGAGGCAATTGAAGTTTCCAGAGCACATCTCCAGCACAACACTCAGGCCAGACATGGTCCTAACACCAGAGAGTTCGAAGCAAGTGGTGCCACTTGAATTAAGTATCCCTGGGAAGACCGGATTGAGGTAGCGTATGAGTGGAAGAAGGCAAAATATCTGGAACTGGTGGAGGATTGCAGGCTAAATGGGTGGAGGGTCCGCTGTGAGCCAGTTGAGGTTGGCTGCAGAGGATTTCCAGGACAGAGCCTGCACCAAACACTCAGGCTGCTTGGAATCAGGGGATCTCAAGAGAGGAAAGCCACCAGAAACATCTGTGAGGCAGCTGAAAAAGCCTCTAGGTGGCTGTGGATTAAAAGGGGCAAGACATGGTTTAGTGTGCTGCTTGGTCACTAGTCGGGGACTAATTAGCCCCGGCAAGGTCGCCCAGGTGAAGGTGTCTGATGATCCAAGACCCGAAACACCCCTTGACCCTGGGTTCATCTCTGAGGATGTGTCCAAGCTGCAACAATAAGGTGTCTCGTATAACTCAATACCTGTACTAATAGTTTTACTATCAAGCTGATGGACAAACCAATATCAATAAAAATCAGGTATAGCGTGACACTAAATGTCTTTTCAAATCTTCAAGTACATGGTTTCTCAAGTCTTCTTAAATATTGTACCTGCAGTATTCTCGACACTGAACATAATGTAAAAATAAACCCAATAGCAACACACTATGTGTAGACATTAATTATGAGATGAATTAATTAGTCTGGGTTTTACCTGGACCATTTCATGTTCTTTTTTTTTTTAAATCTTACCTTGTATTTAAGACAACACAGGTACAAGATAATGCTTCCAAATTTGTTTAACAGTAACAAACCGTACCCGCGACCCTAATGAGGATAAGCGGCATAGAAAATGAATAAATGAATGAATGAATGAGTAACAAACCGTGTCAATGCCAAATACTGTTCCAGCATGACTGCACCCCAGTGCCCAAAACATGCCCCAAAATACATTCTTGAATGAGTTTAGTGTAGAAATATCAATGAGGCCAGATATTAAGCATCAAATAAAATAGACTGCGTGCAGCACAACCTTTTCCCTGTCCAAAATAAGTGACCACCAACCCCACAAACATTTTGAATGACACAAAATTCTCCACGGACTCACTCCAACATTTCTATAAAGCCTTTCTTGCAAAAAAGAAAAAGTTTTGGCTGCAAAGTGGGGACCCAGGCTTTTTTTCTGTTTTCACTTCCTTGAGATGTAATGACCAAATATGTCATTAGATTAACAGTATATATGGAAAACACACAGCAACCTTTTTGGATGCAACCATAAAATTTGACAGCCAGGAAAGCATTTTTTCAGACAGTTCTATGGTGTGTGTTGTTTACTTGAAAAGCAAATTAAAATAGCAGTTAATAGAAATGTATTTACCCTAAAATGTTCACACAGAAAACCAGCTTGATAAACGTTAACAATAAAATCTGTGAGATTCACTATTACGAAAACAAAAAATCTACTTGTGGACCACAAACCAGTGTGTTAGAATGAAAAAATTCAAAAGAATGTCTGAAAAATCAAAAATGTCTTAAGGTAAAACTGCAATTGATGTTTTCCTAACAGTATGAGAAATGGCACAGTAAACAATGATGGAATCATTTTGTTTGGAAAAGGGCAGGTTTAAGATTGTAAGGGAAAATATGGTTATAATGTCAAATGTGCCTACCTCCAAGGGGTCGAGAGACTCATGTAGGTCATCAAAAAAGTCAGTCGGGCTTTTCCTCAGAGTCTGGTCAGCAGGCAGTGTGTTGTCGTTGTAAGAAGACACAAACTTAAAGTCACTGGTTCTAGAACCTGTTGTCAAGTAGGCATCATAGTTGTAGGTGCTGCGTAAAGTTCCTGTGCCATCAACATCTGCGTAATTAGGAGGAAGATACGCGCCGGGGATGGCAACTGCTCCATCAAACAACAGTCTGGGCTTTCTTCTGCGACAGAACCTCACACCCAAGACAATGATGATGAAGGTCAGAAAAAAGGTGGACACCGACACCAACGCGATGATCAGATAAGACGTCAGTTTGGAATTCTTCTCGTCATAAGAAATGTCTTTGAGTTCTGGCACCTCAGCCAAGTTATCAGAAATAAGCAAATACATGGAGCAGGTGGCAGAGAGAGGGGGCTGTCCGTTATCTTTCACTGCCACAATCAGGTTCTGTTTCATGGTGTCGGATTCAGAAATGTCCCGCTGGGTCCTGATCTCTCCACTGTGGAGACCAATGGTGAAAAGTCCAGGATCAGTGGACTTGACTATATGATAGGACAGCCAGGCGTTCTGTCCGGAGTCTGCATCCACCGCTATCACTTTGGACACCACAGAGCCTCCTTGGGCAGCTTTGGGGACCAGCTCGGTCATGAAGGAGTTGCCCTCTGGGGAGGGGTACAGTATCTGAGGAGAGTTGTCATTCACATCCGATATGAAGACACTGACGCTCACGTTGCTGCTGAGAGGAGGAGAACCGTTGTCTCTGGCCATGACGTGGACTTTAAAACTCCTCAAGTGTTCATAATCAAAAGACCTGACAGCATGGATCACTCCCGTGTCTCCATTAACAGACACATAGGAAGATACCGGGGCACCGTTAATCTCAGCAGCTAACAGAGAATAAATCACGGTACCGTTCTGTCTCCAGTCAGGGTCTTGAGCACTAACAGAACATAAAGTGGAGCCAGCTTTGTTATTTTCACTCACATATGCACTGTAGGATTGTTCCTCAAACACAGGTGGGTTGTCATTTATGTCTGCTACAGATAAGTGAATCATTTTAGAGGAGGACAGAGGAGGAGAACCCTCATCAGTGGCACTGATTGTAATGTTATAATCTGACACAAGTTCACGGTCCAGTTGTCCAGTAGTCACCAAAGAATAATAATTTTTAACAGAAGGAACCAACTTAAAAGGGACATTTTGTTGAATGGAGCAGCGCACCTGTCCATTCTGATCAGAATCTCTGTCCTGAGTGTTAATGATGCCCACCTCAGTACCAGGTGATACATTCTCAGATACAGGATTAGACAGTGATTTTAATTGTATAACTGGAGTGTTGTCATTTGTGTCAATAACTTCAATAATTAAAGAAGAGTATGAAATCAATCCTAGACCATCAACCGCACTTATTTGCATTTCATATGATGACATTTCCTCAAAATCAACAACACCAGCCACTTTCACATCTCCAGTTTTGGGGTGCAAAGTAAATACTTTACTATTGTCATCAGAAACGTGATCAAATGCATAAGTAATTTCACTGTTTAAGCCTTCATCTGCATCACTTGCACTCACTTTTATCACAAAAGTATCAAGAGGGGAATTTTCAGGTACACTGGCTTTGTAGACTGCCTGACTAAACACTGGTACATTATCATTAGCATCCAGCACAGTGACGTGTATGACTACTGTACCTGATCTCTGAGGAGAGCCGCCATCATATGCTGTCAAAGAGAGCATGATGTCTTTTTTATCTTCTCTATCTAATTCTTTGTCTAAGACCAATTCACAGTACTTCCTTCCCCCTGCTTTAGTGTTTACATTTAATTTGAAATGATCATTCTGCTGTAAAGTGTAGCTTTGAACAGCATTTTCTCCAATGTCTCCATCATGTGCTTCTCTGAGAGGAAAACGAGCACCCTTGTCTGCAGACTCCTGAATTTCTATTTTTAGCAAGTCTTCATTGAACTGTGGTGAATTATCATTAACATCTAAAACACGAATATTTATACGGTGTAGCTCTAATGGGTTTTCCAGTACAAGTTCCTGTTTAAGGACACACGAAACCTTTTTGACACAAAGCCTTTCTCTGTCCATCCTCTCCTGAACAACCAAGTCACCAGTGTTGAGGTTGATGCCGCAGTGCTGTACGTTGTTATCCTCCGGATCAATGCGTGCTTTACGAGCAGATATCTGGCCCAAATCAAGTCCCAAATCCTTGGCGATGTTCCCAATTACAGATCCACGCTTCATCTCCTCTGGGATGGAGTAGCTCACGTCTCCATTGACGGTGTGGAGAAAAAGGAAGAGAAACGCGAGGCCACAGCTGCCAGATGCAAACCCTTTGTTCTCCATTGTAACGAAAATGTTCCAAAAAAAAGTCAAAACGTAAAACAATACGGTTAGAATATTCCCGGATATCCACAGCCTTGTACAAGGCGGTCATGCAATCAACCGTCTTGATCGAAGCGACACTAGGGAAATTAAAATCGGGTACGTGTGTGATATAAATGGGTGGGAAAATAAGGATATTCTGTCCATGAGTGCATACTGACCCCTAGAGTACATGTTTCGACACAGCACTTAGTGAAAAATACTGACATTGTTTACATCACTGGGATTTATGTCATGCATGGCTGTTCATTTGTTAAAAGCGGGTTGTTTGAAAGCAATTCTGAGCATAGTAAAAATAGTAACAATAGTACAATAACAGCTAATATATGTTTAAAATAATATAGGACACTACGACATTAATGCAAAGTCATAAGCATTTTTAAATGTGTTTTCTAAACAAGAAGTTAGGTGACAATACTCGGGAATCAGCAAAGAAAACATTAAAATCTTTTCAGCACCATGGTCATAGATACACAAATGCAGTGGCTCCTGAAACGATAAGAAATACATCAACATGCAGATACTCCCAGCTCATGATAATCGAGCCATTCTAACAGGCACATTTCAGCATATAGCATATCACATTAGAAAACGTCTGAAGTTAGGACCGTATAACCACCACCTACAAGAATATCTCAGGCAAATGTTCTCAATACATTCAAGAAGTTTAACTATCAAACTGATGGACAAATTAACATTAGAATGTATAACATGAAGAGTCATAGCATTATGTTACCTCTAATAAGATACTTAGCTTCCGAAGGATTCATAAGTATGCAAACATTTAGCATATCCTCAACACTGAAAAAATAATTAAACACAACTATGTAGACATTCTTAATTAAGCCTGAGTTTGAATTGAACTCTATATTAATCTGATATCTTCTGTATCACACACTTTGTAACTTAAGAAATAGGAAAATGCGTTCAACTTTAATAGTAATCAACTGGGAATCCCCCGGAGTCTTCCAAACTGACTTTGCCCCAGTGCCCAAAGCATGGAACATTCTTTAAAGGCCTTCTTGGATGAGTTTGGTAGAGAAGTTCAGATAAGCATTAACCTGGCATGAACAAAAGTGATTGTCAGCCAGAACATCATCTTTCAAGTCCAATATCAAATTCTTTTAACTTCACAAATTTTCAGAATGAAACAAAATTCCTACCGACACACTCCAATATCAATCAGTGACCTCTAACCTCACACATTTTCTGAACGAAACAAAATTTCCACAGACACACTCCAAAATTGTGTATAAACTCTTCTGTAAAGACTAGAAGATGTTACGGCTGCAAAGTGGTCTTTATTCAATTCCCACTTCTTTTAGATTCAGTATATAGTGACCAGCATACTTTTATCACAGCATGAACCTTTGTGATTAATCTAAACCTGCTCAAATACAGCTAATAAAAAAATGGACCCCCTTAAAATGAACATTCATTAACAAAGCCAGCTGGATAACTCTAACGATCAAAAGTACGGAGGTTCTCTGTTTACAAAACAGATACACAAGAAATCTGACGGCGAACCTCAAACTAGTGTTAACATGTATCATTAGAAATGCACCTATTAAGAATCAAAAACATCTTCAGCAAAATACTGCAATATAGACATTAAAATTGGTGTTGAGAGATTTTTAAGTGTATTATTTTTGTTTGTGAAGTGCAAGTCCTTGCTTGTCCATCACAATCTGGATATTATTTGTACGTATTTGTAAGTACCTACCTCCAACGGGTCGAAGGAATCATCAACAAAGTCAGAAGGACTTTTCCTCAGAGTCTGGTCAGCAGGCAGTGTGTTGTCATAAGACGACACAAACTTAAAGTCACTGGTTCTAGAACCTGTTGTCAAGTAGGCATCATAGTTGTAGGCGCTGCGTAAAGTTCCTGTGCCATCAACATCTGCGTAATTAGGAGGGAGATATGCTCCGGGGATGGCAACTGCTCCATCAAACAACAGTCTGGGCTTTCTCCTGCGACAGAACCTCACACCCAGGACGATGATGATGAAGGTCAGAAAGAAGGTGGACACAGACACCAGCGCGATGATCAGATAAGACGTCAGTTTGGAATTCTTCTCGTCATAAGAAATGTCCTTCAGTTCTGGCACCTCAGCCAAGTTATCAGAAATAAGTAAATACATGGAGCAGGTGGCAGAGAGAGGGGGCTGTCCGTTATCTTTCACTGCCACAATCAGGTTCTGTTTCATGCTGTCAGATTCAGAAATGTCCCGCTGGGTCCTGATCTCTCCACTGTGGAGACCAATGGTGAAAAGTCCAGGATCAGTGGACTTGACTATATGATAGGACAGCCAGGCGTTCTGTCCGGAGTCTGCATCCACCGCTATCACTTTGGACACCACAGAGCCTCCTTGGGCAGCTTTGGGGACCAGCTCGGTCATGAAGGAGTTGCCCTCTGGGGAGGGGTACAGTATCTGAGGAGAGTTGTCATTCACATCCGATATGAAGACACTGACGCTCACGTTGCTGCTGAGAGGAGGAGAACCGTTGTCTCTGGCCATGACGTGGACTTTAAAACTCCTCAAGTGTTCATAATCAAAAGACCTGACAGCATGGATCACTCCCGTGTCTCCATTAACAGACACATAGGAAGATACCGGGGCACCGTTAATCTCAGCAGCTAACAGAGAATAAATCACGGTACCGTTCTGTCTCCAGTCAGGGTCTTGAGCACTAACAGAACATAAAGTGGAGCCAGCTTTGTTATTTTCACTCACATATGCACTGTAGGATTGTTCCTCAAACACAGGTGGGTTGTCATTTATGTCTGCTACAGATAAGTGAATCATTTTAGAGGAGGACAGAGGAGGAGAACCCTCATCAGTGGCACTGATTGTAATGTTATAATCTGACACAAGTTCACGGTCCAGTTGTCCAGTAGTCACCAAAGAATAATAATTTTTAACAGAAGGAACCAACTTAAAAGGGACATTTTGTTGAATGGAGCAGCGCACCTGTCCATTCTGATCAGAATCTCTGTCCTGAGTGTTAATGATGCCCACCTCAGTACCAGGTGATACATTCTCAGATACAGGATTAGACAGTGATTTTAATTGTATAACTGGAGTGTTGTCATTTGTGTCAATAACTTCAATAATTAAAGAAGAGTATGAAATCAATCCTAGACCATCAACCGCACTTATTTGCATTTCATATGATGACATTTCCTCAAAATCAACAACACCAGCCACTTTCACATCTCCAGTTTTGGGGTGCAAAGTAAATACTTTACTATTGTCATCAGAAACGTGATCAAATGCATAAGTAATTTCACTGTTTAAGCCTTCATCTGCATCACTTGCACTCACTTTTATCACAAAAGTATCAAGAGGGGAATTTTCAGGTACACTGGCTTTGTAGACTGCCTGACTAAACACTGGTACATTATCATTAGCATCCAGCACAGTGACGTGTATGACTACTGTACCTGATCTCTGAGGAGAGCCGCCATCATATGCTGTCAAAGAGAGCATGATGTCTTTTTTATCTTCTCTATCTAATTCTTTGTCTAAGACCAATTCACAGTACTTCCTTCCCCCTGCTTTAGTGTTTACATTTAATTTGAAATGATCATTCTGCTGTAAAGTGTAGCTTTGAACAGCATTTTCTCCAATGTCTCCATCATGTGCTTCTCTGAGAGGAAAACGAGCACCCTTGTCTGCAGACTCCTGAATTTCTATTTTTAGCAAGTCTTCATTGAACTGTGGTGAATTATCATTAACATCTAAAACACGAATATTTATACGGTGTAGCTCTAATGGGTTTTCCAGTACAAGTTCCTGTTTAAGAACACACGAAACCTTTTTCACACAAAGCTTTTCTCTGTCCATCCTCTCCTGAACAACCAAGTCACCAGTGTTGAGGTTGATGCCGCAGTGCTGTACGTTGTTATCCTCCGGATCAATGCGTGCTTTACGAGCAGATATCTGGCCCAAATCAAGTCCCAAATCCTTGGCGATGTTCCCAATTACAGATCCACGCTTCATCTCCTCTGGGATAGAGTAGCTCACGTCTCCATTGACCGTGTGGAGAAAAAGGAAGAGAAACGCGAGGCCGTAGCTGCCAGACGAAAATCCTTTGTTCTCCATTGTAACGAAAATGTTCAGGAAAAATGTTAAAATGTAAAACAAAGTCGTTATGATCTTTTCAGATATCCACAGTTTTTTACACGGCCAGCATGTGATCAAGCGTCTTGACCGAAGCGACACTAGGGGACTGAAACCTGGTACGTGTGTGATATAAATGGGTGGGAAATTAGGGATATTCTGTTCATGAGTGCATACTGACCCCTAGAGTACATTTGTCGACATAGCAACTAGTGAATAAGACCAAAATTGTGACCAACCTACAAGCACTGGGATGTATGTTATGCATGGCTGTTCGTTTTTTAAAGGTAGGCGGTTTAAAAGCAAGTGTGAGCATAATAAAATTGATAACAATAATAGCTCATAAATGTTTAAAATAATAAAGGTTACTCCAACATTAATGTAAAGTCATAAGAATTTTAAATGCTTTCTCCAACAAATAAGTTGGTTGAAAAGATTCAAGAGTTATCAAAGAATACCTTGACAATCACTTCAGCACCGTGGACAGAGATACACACACACAGTGGCTCCCGAAACTGACAAAAGTAAATCAACATGCAGATACTTCCTGCTCATGATATTTGAGCCACTTTAACAGGCACACTTCAGCATGTAGTACATCACATTAGAAATCGTCTGAAGTTTCCCTCACTCAGACTGTAATAACCACCACCTACAAGAATATCTCTACCAAAGGTTCTCAATACATTCAAGTAGCTTCACTATCAAACTAACGAACAAATTAACAACAGAAAATATAGCATCAAGATCCATAGCTCTTTGTTTCCTCTATTGAGATACTTAGCTTCTCAAGGATTCACGAGTTGACAAATATTTTGCATATCCTCAATACTAGAAAAAAACATGCAACACAACAATGGAGACATTAATTAAGTGGTTCTAGACTAAGCCTGAGTTTGTAATGATGGTATATTTTACTCATTTTTTAAATATATTTTTATGTATTTATTTATTGAATTTTCTTAGGTGGAAGAGTTTAAGTATCTTGGGGTCTTGTTTACAAGTGTGGGAAGGTTGGAGCGTGAGGTTGACAGGCGGATCGGTGCAGCATCCGCTGTATCGGATCGTCGTGACGAAGAGAGAGCTGAGTCAACACCTATGGTCATGAGCTTTGGGTCATGATCAAAAGAACAAAATCGCAGATACAAGCATCATCAAATGTGTTTACTCGGTAGGGTGGCTGGACTCACCCTAAGAGATAGGGTGAGAAGCTCGGCCATCCTGGAGGAACTCAAAGTAGAGCAACTGCTCCTGGAGTTTTCCAAAATGACTTTGCCTCAGTGCCCAAAACATGCAACATAAAAGCCTTCTTGGACGACTTTGGCAGAGAGGTACTAAAAAGTATTACCCTAGCGTAAACAAAAGTGATTGTCGAATTGTCACATCACCAGTTCAATATCAGCGACCTCTAACCTCAAATTTTCACGTCACCTCACAACAAGTTCATATTTCAAGTCCAACATCAGTGACCACTAACCTCACGCATTTTTTGAATGGAACAAAATTCCCAATGACACACTCCGACTTTGTGTATAAACTCTTCTGTAAAAACTACAAGATGTCAAGGCTGGAAAGTGTTTTTTTTTCCTTTTTTCACTTCCTTTAGATATATTGATGAGCATACCTTTATAACAGCATCAACTTTTGTGGACTAACCTCAATACTCACAGAAAGCTAATAAATTATATGACTCCCTTAAAATAATTATTCTTGAAAAAAAAAAAAACAACTGGATAAATCCAACCATCAAAAAAATTTAGGTTCTCTGTAATAAAAACAGATGTGCAAGAAATCTGGATAATTCATGGATAATTAGGAATTCATATATTACGAATCAAAAAGATCATAAACAAAATATGGCAATCTCAAAATGAGCATTGTGTTGAAAGATTATTTGACTGTATTATTTTTGTTTGTGTAATGCAAGTCTTAACTACCTACCTCCAACGGGTCGAAGGAATCATGAAGCTCATCAGAAAAGTCAGTTGGGCTTTTCCTCAGAGTCTGGTCAGCAGGCAGTGTGTTGTCATTGTAAGAAGATACAAATTTAAAGTCACTGGTTCTAGAACCTGTTGTCAAGTAGGCATCATAGTTGTAGGCGCTGCGTAAAGTTCCTGTGCCGTCAACATCTGCGTAATTAGGAGGGAGATACGCGCCGGGGATGGCAACTGCTCCATCAAACAACAGTCTGGGCTTTCTCCTGCGACAGAACCTCACACCCAAGACAATGATGATGAAGGTCAGAAAGAAGGTGGACACAGACACCAGCGCGATGATCAGATAAGACGTCAGTTTGGAATTCTTCTCGTCATAAGAAATGTCCTTCAGTTCTGGCACCTCAGCCAAGTTATCAGAAATAAGTAAATACATGGAGCAGGTGGCAGAGAGAGGGGGCTGTCCGTTATCTTTCACTGCCACAATCAGGTTCTGTTTCATGCTGTCAGATTCAGAAATGTCCCGCTGGGTCCTGATCTCTCCACTGTGGAGACCAATGGTGAAAAGTCCTGGATCAGTGGACTTGACTATATGATAGGACAGCCAGGCGTTTTGTCCGGAGTCTGCATCCACCGCTATCACTTTGGACACCACAGAGCCTCCTTGGGCAGCTTTGGGGACCAGCTCGGTCATGAAGGAGTTGCCCTCTGGGGAGGGGTACAGTATCTGAGGAGAGTTGTCATTCACATCCGATATGAAGACACTGACGCT
The DNA here is from genome assembly GCA_024372805.1 of Oostethus manadensis. Taxonomy (NCBI): domain Eukaryota; kingdom Metazoa; phylum Chordata; class Actinopteri; order Syngnathiformes; family Syngnathidae; genus Oostethus; species Oostethus manadensis. The sequence goes on from QODF01000010.1 coordinate 2,943,998, forward strand.
CACGTTGCTGCTGAGAGGAGGAGAACCGTTGTCTCTGGCCATGACGTGGACTTTAAAACTCCTCAAGTGTTCATAATCAAAAGACCTGACAGCATGGATCACTCCCGTGTCTCCATTAACAGACACATAGGAAGATACCGGGGCACCGTTAATCTCAGCAGCTAACAGAGAATAAATCACGGTACCGTTCTGTCTCCAGTCAGGGTCTTGAGCACTAACAGAACATAAAGTGGAGCCAGCTTTGTTATTTTCACTCACATATGCACTGTAGGATTGTTCCTCAAACACAGGTGGGTTGTCATTTATGTCTGCTACAGATAAGTGAATCATTTTAGAGGAGGACAGAGGAGGAGAACCCTCATCAGTGGCACTGATTGTAATGTTATAATCTGACACTAGTTCACGGTCCAGTTGTCCAGTAGTCACGAGAGAATAATAATTCTTAATAGAAGGAACTAACTTAAAGGGAACATTTTGTAGAATAGAGCAGCGGACCTGTCCGTTTTGCTCAGAGTCTCTGTCCTGCACATTAATGATGCCCACCTCAGTACCAGGTGACACATTCTCTGGTACTGGGTCATTCAGTGATTTCAGATAAATAATTGGGGTGTTGTCGTTTGTGTCAATAATGTCAATAATTAAAGTAGCATATGAGGCTAGTCCCAGACCGTCTTTGGCACTTATTTGCAGCTCATATGATGATTCTCTTTCATAATCTACAGATCCTGACACTTTAACCTCTCCTGTTTTAGGACTGACGGAGAAAACTTGATGTTCGGCAACATTATCAAATCCATAAAAAAGATCTCCATTTATTCCATCATCAGGGTCAGTGGCAGTCACTGTAATCACCAAAGTATCAAGAGGAGAGTTTTCAGGTACACTGGCTTTGTAGACTGCCTGACTAAACACTGGTACATTATCATTAGCATCCAGCACAGTGACGTGTATGACTACTGTACCTGATCTCTGAGGAGAGCCGCCATCATATGCCGTCAGCAGAAGTACAATTTCATTTTGATTCTCTCTGTCTAATTCTTTGTCTAGAACTAATTCACTATATTTGCGTCCAGTTCCCTTTGTTTTGACATTTAATGAGAAATGTTCATTTTTCTGAAGGGAGTAGCCCTGAACAGCATTTTCACCAATATCTGCATCATGCGCCTCATCCAAAAGAAAATGTGCACCTTTGATGACAGATTCAAGGATTTCCAATTTCAGCAAGTCTTCCTTAAATTGCGGTGAATTATCATTGATATCCTGAAGACGAATGTTAATGCGGTGCAGTTCGAGCGGGTTTTCCAGAAAAAGGTCCTGTTTCAGCACACATGATGGCTTTTTCGCACACAGCCCCTCTCTGTCGATCCTTTCTTGTACAACCAAGTCACCGGTAGTGAGATTAATTCCGCAGCATTTCACGTTGCTATTCTCCGTGTCTATGCGGGCTTTGCGAGCAGCGAGCCTTCCCGAATCAAGCCCCAAATCCTTAGCAATGTTCCCGATTACAGATCCACGTTTCATCTCCTCGGGAAGGGAATAGCTCACATCTCCGTGGACGGAATGGAGGACGAAAAACCCAAATGCAAGAACAAAGCACAGCTCCATTACGCTTAGTCTCATTGGTCGAATATTCAAATCTAGTTCCTCAAAATTTGAAAAAAAACCACTTATTTAAGTAAAAAAAAAAAACAGCAGTCATACAAGGAACGGTTGTGGACAACAGCAGCACAAAACCAGAGTGAGCCTACACATGAATTCACACAAAGACAAGCAGCAAAAATATTTTCCTGTTTCTTGGTGCATACTGACATCAGGAGTACGCCTTTGGTATAACAACTGTGTGGTTTTCATACGTGGTTTAAATGCTCAGAGAATCCTCTTTATTCACTAATAAAGAATTATTGTAGAACTTAACTTAAATTAATGCCCCTTTTGTTTGTCCTATGGCAATGATGGTAATAATAATAATAATTGATAAAAGGAGCTCATAAGGATATGATATATTATATGGTGTCCAATGTCACATTAACCCCGTTCTTACGGTTATTTCCAAAGTCGGGATAAAGCAGGATAAAACGTAATAAGTCAAATGACCCTTTGACTGTTATTTTGGAGACGAACAAAAATCATGTTTGGTGGAAAGGCTACTCTAAAACGGAAATAGACTGAGAGAAATCACATTTTGAGGGCTCATAATGCACAAAATGAATATTTCATACAAACTGGCAACACGTGGAGAAACGACACCAAAAGTGCACTTCATTAAATAACTGTAGTACAAATATTCAATTCAATCAGGATAACCCACAATGCACACACATTTATTCATTCAATTATTGAAATTTGCAAGTCTGGTCATATTCCAAAAATCGCTAAACTGATGCACAAAGCAAACAACATCCTGCTATCCAACAACGTACCAACAATTCTCTCAAAAAGAAAGGAGAAATGCAACCAGGGAAAATATGTATCGCTTATTTCCACGCACAGTGCAAAAAAACTGAATGAATGAAGCCATTTCAAGAAACAGTACAAGCAAACTATGTTTACAAATATAAGCAAAACACTAAACCACACGGCCTGAACTTATTGTCGTAATTATTAAAATGACACGAACCATCTTTTGCATTTTTTCATTTTCATTTTTTGCTTACTTATTTCAATATTTTTAACTGTATTATTAACATGTTATATGTATTTTTTGTTTTCTCGTTTTTTTTTAATTAACTTATCAATTGATAAGGAAAAATACGTTTAGTCTACTTAGCCATCTACAAGCTCCAACAACTGCCGCTTGTTGAGACATGAAGAAGGAAGTAGCTCCTTTATTATACTCATTTTCGGACATGTTGCATTGTGCAAGTGTAGTCATGCAATGTGGACATGCAAATTGTTCGAAATACACTGAACTATTACACTATATTGCATAACAAAACCCTTTGCATACTAAGCAATATATCGAGGGAGTCACTTGTGGCAAGACATTAACAGACTTTATTTTACCCTCCATCGCCTCGAGAACGTTCATTAATTTGATTACACTTCGCCTATCCTGGTCTGTCAAAACGTTATCTGGGGAAACTGGCTTCACTTGGAAACGGCAGCGCGCACTGCGGTCAAGCGAGCGGCACTTCGCGTAAAGATGCTGGGACGTAGCAAACCTTTTAAGGGACCTGAGTTAATGACAATTATGATCTTTGTGGGCCGTGAATTTGAATTTCATTTTAGTTCTGAGAGTTATGACATCCTAATACATCTATGTGTGATAAGTTTTGCTTCTTTAATTTAAAAGACATGAAAGTTGAAGGACGGGGCCAACTTGAGGCATGTCTCAAAGGAAGCGCCACCTAATTTTTAGCGTGCCTTGAGTCACAATTATCACTATGGTTTCAGTTCCCTCCATAAGCATCAGAACAGTAAGGATAATTTCCAGAAATATTGGAACAATGAAGGCAATTCCTTTATTTTTGCTGTTGACTTAGCTTTGACGTAAAAAAATGAAAATGAGACCACAGAGCAACCAGTAAATAGCACTGAACATCTACACACAATTTCAGATTGTGTATGATAGGTTTTGCGTGTTCATTTCACATTTAGAAGTAAAAACAACGTGAAAGCAAGAGTGCTGTCAATGGGTAAAAAAACAAGCAATTGTGACTCTCAGAATTGATGGAAAATAAATCTGAATCTTTGCATACAGTGCCAACACAAAAAATTACAGCACAACATAACAGTAAGGTAAACACACATAGGGCAACTACTACAATAGAGAATGATAAACAAGAACTATGTGAACTCTAAACAAAAGGAAACTTGTACAACTTTCTGCAAGTACCACAAAGCATGGAGCCGGGATCACATCCAGTACTTGATGCGGGCCAGCGGCAGGTAAATTGTGTTTGAGACCCTTGTGGAAGGCCATTTCTTACAGCTTTCACAAATCTGTTATCAATTGTCGAAGTTTTACTTGATATACTTTGAGGTCTGCTACTCTCAGATTCACAATTGCTTGTTTTCAATCATATATACTTTTCTGGTTTTCATATTGTTTTCTAATCTAAATGCAGTCGGCACCTTAGCTTAGAATTGTAGTGTAATTTATTGATTCAATAAGAAATTCAATAGGACACACATAGGCTAAAAACACACCTTTCATACATATGTTCCAATGTTTTTACTTGTATGAAAATGGTTGGGCTCAAATACAAGGTGCTATATTCTAAATTGTGTATCAAAATCAGATGTAAATCACTGGAAAAAAAGATACAATGTTTTTCTCGTCTCATGTTCATCTTCTAACATCAAACTGAAATTCTTTCAGTTTACAGCAAAAAAAAAATATCAAAAAAAAAAAAAAAAAGAAAATGAAAATATAAAGTATATATAAAAAGGGATTGTGCAATACAGGATTGCAGTGCTGTGGTGATTTTACTGTGAAACCATTGCAGTAATGAAAAGAAACTGTAAAAAAGTGATTGATCTACCTCAAAAGGATCCAGTGAATCCTGAAGTTCATCAGCAAAGTCAGAAGGACTTTTCCTCAGAGTCCGGTCAGCAGGCAGTGTGTTGTCGTTGTAAGAAGACACAAACTTAAAGTCACTGGTTCTAGAACCTGTTGTCAAGTAGGCATCATAGTTGTAGGCGCTGCGTAAAGTTCCTGTGCCATCAACATCTGCATAATTAGGAGGGAGATACGCGCCGGGGATGGCAACTGCTCCATCAAACAACAGTCTGGGCTTTCTCCTGCGACAGAACCTCACACCCAAGACGATGATGATGAAGGTCAGAAAGAAGGTGGACACAGACACCAGTGCGATGATCAGATAAGACGTCAGTTTGGAATTCTTCTCATCATAAGAAATGTCCTTCAGTTCTGGCACCTCAGCCAAGTTATCAGAAATAAGTAAATACATGGAGCAGGTGGCAGAGAGAGGGGGCTGTCCGTTATCTTTCACTGCCACAATCAGGTTCTGTTTCATGCTGTCAGATTCAGAAATGTCCCGCTGGGTCCTGATCTCGCCACTGTGGAGACCAATGGTGAAAAGTCCTGGATCAGTGGACTTGACTATATGATAGGACAGCCAGGCGTTCTGTCCGGAGTCTGCATCCACCGCTATCACTTTGGACACCACAGAGCCTCCTTGTGCAGCTTTGGGGACCAGCTCGGTCATGAAGGAGTTGCCCTCTGGGGAGGGGTACAGTATCTGAGGAGAGTTGTCATTCACATCCGATATGAAGACACTGACGCTCACGTTGCTGCTGAGAGGAGGAGAACCGTTGTCTCTGGCCATGACGTGGACTTTAAAACTCCTCAAGTGTTCATAATCAAAAGACCTGACAGCATGGATCACTCCCGTGTCTCCATTAACAGACACATAGGAAGATACCGGGGCACCGTTAATCTCAGCAGCTAACAGAGAATAAATCACGGTACCGTTCTGTCTCCAGTCAGGGTCTTGAGCACTAACAGAACATAAAGTGGAGCCAGCTTTGTTATTTTCACTCACATATGCACTGTAGGATTGTTCCTCAAACACAGGTGGGTTGTCATTTATGTCTGCCACAGATAAGTGAAGACTTTTAGAGGAGGACAGAGGAGGAGAACCCTCATCAGTGGCACTGATTGTAATGTTATAATCTGACACTAGTTCACGGTCCAGTTGTGCAATTGTCACCAAAGAATAATAGTTTTTAATTGAAAGAACTAACTTAAAAGGGACATTGTTTTCAATGTAGCAGCGGACCTGTCCGTTTTGCTCAGAGTCTCTGTCCTGCACATTAATGATGCCCACCTCAGTACCAGGTGAAATATTTTCTGGTACGGGATTAGCGAGTGATTTTAGTAGTATAACAGGAGCGTTGTCATTTACATCAGTCAAGTCAATGATTAATGTTGAATAAGACACTAATCCAAGACCATCTTTAGCGCTTATTTGCATTTCATATGATATCATTTTCTCATAATCAACAACACCTGCCACTCTCACATCTCCAGTTTTTGGGTGCAATGTAAATCCATTACTGTTGTCATCAGAAACATGGCCAAATGCATATGTAATTTCACTATTTAAACCTTCATCTGCATCACTTGCACTTACTGTGATCACCAAAGTATCAAGAGGGGCATTTTCAGGCACACTGGATTTATAAACAGCCTGAGAAAAGACCGGGGCGTTATCATTAGCATCCAGCACAGTGACGTGTATGACTACTGTACCTGATCTCTGAGGAGAGCCGCCATCATATGCTGTCAGTGAGAGCATGATGTCTTTTTTATCTTCTCTATCTAATTCTTTGTCTAAGACCAATTCGCAGTACTTCCTTCCCCCTGCTTTAGTGTTTACATTTAATTTGAAATGATCATTCTGCTGTAACGTGTAGCTTTGAACAGAATTTTCTCCAATGTCTCCATCATGTGCTTCTCTGAGAAGAAAACGAGCACCCTTCACTGCTGATTCCTGAATTTCAAATGTAAATGAATCTTCATTAAACTGTGGTGAATTGTCATTAACATCTAAAACACGAATATTAACACGGTGTAGCTCTAATGGGTTTTCTAGCACAAGTTCTTGTTTAAGGACACACGAAGCCTTTTTGCCACAAAGCCCTTCTCTGTCCATCCTCTCCTGAACAACCAAGTCACCAGTGTTGAGGTTGATGCCGCAGTGCTGTACGTTGTTATCCTCCGGATCAATGCGTGCTTTGCGGGCAGATATCTGGCCCAAATCAAGTCCCAAATCCTTGGCGATATTCCCAATAACAGATCCACGCTTCATTTCCTCCGGGATAGAGTAGCTCACGTCTCCGTTGATGGGGTGGAGGAAAACAAAAAGGAACGCGAGGCCGTAGCCGTAAAACGCAAATCTTTTGTTCTTCATTGCATCAAAAACAATAAAAATGCATCACCTCAAATTTGGCAGCAGGCCAACAAAATTATTTATGTAATCTTCACCGCTATTCACAGCTTCTAACGCCGTAGTTACCAGACGTGCAGACCAGAGACGCACAACACGAACATTTGGATTTGTCTCCCCGCAAAAATGGGTATGGCTGGTAGTGTTGAGGATCTCCTGTTCATGATCACACACTGACCCCTAGAGTGACTTTGTTGTCATGACACGCAGCAGCTGTTATTAAATATTAAAATTATATCAAAAACATCGAACACCAGGACTGTGACGGATAACAGCGCAATACAAAAAATGCAAACTTAGATTTTTTGCAGACATGATACGTGATCACCAGGAATTTATATGCCCGAGCAAAGTTAACTACAAATGAATTCTATGAAGCCATACAAATTTTTTTTCTAAAATAGATGCAAAAAGCATAGAAAATGCCGGAAATGCAGGAGAAAAAAGCTATGCATTCTTCAGCACCATGGACAGAGAGTAGTGTAAAAATGTTCCTTGTCAATGCCTTCCCAGCAGATATTCATCAAGTCTAAACCAAGCTTTCACGCAGCCTTTTCAAAAGGTCAAATACTTTAGTTGTCTCTACCAACAGCTGGTAAGCATCTATCCAGCAAAACGTTCCTATCTTTATTTGAGGACTGCTATGGTAAAATTAAAAACTGATAATATACAAATGAAGCTCAAAGAGTGCAACTGTAAAACCAGGTAATATCAAACCCCAAAAACTGGAAAATAATTTGGAAAGACACCTGTTAGCTTTTGACGTGGGTCTGGTGCGCATAAACAGTAAAATGATGCTGCATTTGAGCATTTATAAACCTTTTGTCAAAGTCAAGTAACTGTTATACTTTTTTCATTAAAGACCTAACATGCCAATATTTTAGAATATAAAACAGTTAAGATAACTTTTAATTGGTAAAACTGCTGTTTGGTTATGTGTCAAATTCTAGACCACTGCATACAATATTCAGAAGAAAATAGAAAAAATAACTGATCATATCCACCATTCAATTGTTGTTCAAGTACTGGCCTACTGATAAAGGTCAGCAAATTGTCATCAGTTTTTACAGAACACTAGTAGAAATCTAATATAAAAAAGGGGGGGAATATTAAAGATTTGCAATTTTTAGTCAGGTAGATTGAAAAAATCAAATAGATAGCACCATTGCTAAAAAAATAAACAAATAGATAAATAAAAATAAAAACAGCGATGAANATTTTCAGGCACACTGGATTTATAAACAGCCTGAGAAAAGACCGGGGCGTTATCATTAGCATCCAGCACAGTGACGTGTATGACTACTGTACCTGATCTCTGAGGAGAGCCGCCATCATATGCTGTCAGTGAGAGCATGATGTCTTTTTTATCTTCTCTATCCAATTCTTTGTCTAAGACCAATTCACAGTACTTCCTTCCACCTGCTTTAGTGTTTACATTTAATTTGAAATGATCATTCTGCTGTAAAGTGTAGCTTTGAACAGCATTTTCACCGATGTCTCCATCATGTGCGTCCCCGAGAAGAAAATGAGCACCCTTGACTGCCGATTCCCGAATTTCTAATTTTAGCAAGTCTTCTTTAAATTGTGGTAAATTATCATTAATATCTGAAACATGAATGTTAACACGGTGTAGCTCTAATGGGTTTTCTAGCACAAGTTCCTGTTTAAGGACACACGAAGCCTTTTTGCCACAAAGCCCTTCTCTGTCCATCCTCTCCTGAACAACCAAGTCACCAGTGTTGAGGTTGATACCGCAGTGCTGTACGTTGTTATCTTCAGGATCAATGCGTGCTTTGCGGGTAGATATCTGGCCCAAATCAAGTCCCAAATCCTTGGCGATATTCCCAATTACAGATCCACGCTTCATTTCCTCCGGGATAGAGTAGCTCACGTCTCCATTGACGGGGTGGAGGAAAACAAAAAGGAACGCGAGGCCGTAGCCGTAAGACGCAAATCTTTTGTTCTTCATTGCATCAAAAACAATAAAAATGCATCACCTCCAATTTGGCAGCAGGCCAACAAAATTATTTATGTAATCTTCACTGCTATTCACAGCTTCTAACGCCGTAGTTACCAGACGTGCAGACCAGAGACGCACAACACGAACATTTGGATTTGTCTCCCCGCAAAAATGGCTATGGCTGGTAGTGTTGAGGATCTCCTGTTCATGATCACACACTGACCCCTAGAGTGACTTTGTTGTCATGACACGCAGTAGCTGTTATTAAATATTAAAATTATATCAAAAACATCGAACACCAGGACTGTGACGGATAACAGCGCAATACAAAAACTGCAAACTTAGTTTTTTTGCAGACATGATACGTGATCACCAGGAATTTATATGCCCGAGCAAAGTTAACTACAAATGAATTCTATGAAGCCATATAATTTTTTTTTCTAAAATAGACACAAAAAGCATAGAAAATGCCGGAAATGCAGGAGAAAAAAGCTATACATTATTCAGAACCATGGACAGAGCGTAGTGAAAAATTGTTCCTTGTCAATGCCTTCCCATGAGCAGATATTCATCAAGTCTAAACCAAGCTTTCACGCAGCCTTTTCAAAAGGTCAAATACTTTATTTGTCTCTACCAACAGCTGGTAAGCATCTATCCAGCAAAACATTCTTATCTTTATTTGAGGACTGCTATGGTAAAATTAAAAACTGATAATATACAAACGAAGCTCAAAAAGTGCAAGTGTAAAACCAAGTAATATCAAACCCTAAAAACTTGAAAATAATTTGGAAAGACACCTGTTAGCTTTTGACCTGGGTCTGGTGCACATAAACAGTAAAATGATGCTGCATTTGAGCATTTATAAACCTTTTGTCAAAGTCAAAGTAACTGTTATACTTTTTTCATTAAAGACCTAACATGCCAATATTTTAGAATATAAAACAGTTAAGATAACTTTTAATTGGTAAAACTGCTGTCTGGTTACGTCTCAAATTCTCAACCACTGCATACAATATTCAGAAGAAAATAGAAAAAATAACTGATCATATCCACCATTCAATTGTTGTTCAAGTACTGGCCTACTGATAAAGGTCAGCAAATTGTCATCAGTTTTTACAGAACACTAGTAGAAATCTAATATAAAAAAGGGGGGGAATATTAAAGATTTGCAATTTTTAGTCAGGTAGATTGAAAAAATCAAATAGATAGCACCATTGCTAAAAAAATAAACAAATAGATAAATAAAAATAAAAACAGCGATGAATGGGGATGTATTACTAATGCTTTTCATGCACAGTGAGTGAATTTTGTGGGCATTAATCTTACAATTGTGAAAGGCCTACCTCCAAGGGGTCAAAGGAATCATGAAGCTCATCAACAAAGTCCGAAAGACTTTTCCTCAGAGTCTGGTCAGCAGGCAGTGTATTGTCGTTGTAAGAAGAAACAAACTTAAAGTCACTGGTTCTAGAACCTGTTGTCAAGTAGGCATCATAGTTGTAGGTGCTGCGTAAAGTTCCTGTGCCGTCAACATCTGCATAATTAGGAGGGAGATATGCTCCTGGGATAGCAACTGCTCCATCAAACAACAGTCTGGGCTTTCTCCTGCGACAGAACCTCACACCCAGGATGATGATGATGAAGGTCAGAAAGAAGGTGGACACAGACACCAGAGCGATGATCAGATAAGACGTCAGTTTGGAATTCTTCTCATCATAAGAAATGTCCTTCAGTTCTGGCACCTCAGCCAAGTTATCAGAAATAAGTAAATACATGGAGCAGGTGGCAGAGAGAGGGGGCTGTCCGTTATCTTTCACTGCCACAATCAGGTTCTGTTTCATGCTGTCAGATTCAGAAATGTCCCGCTGGGTCCTGATCTCACCACTGTGGAGACCGATGGTGAAAAGTCCTGGATCGGTGGACTTGATTATATGATAGGACAGCCAGGCGTTCTGTCCGGAGTCTGCATCCACCGCTATCACTTTGGACACCACGGAGCCTCCTTGGGCAGCTTTGGGGACCAGCTCGGTCATGAAGGAGTTGCCCTCTGGGGAGGGGTACAGTATCTGAGGAGAGTTGTCATTCACATCCGATATGAAGACACTGACGCTCACATTGCTGCTCAGAGGAGGAGAACCATTGTCTCTGGCCATGACGTGGACATTAAAACTTCTCAGATGTTCATAATCAAAAGACATGACAGCATGGATCACTCCCGTGTCACCATTAACAGAAACATAAGAAGATACCGGAGCACCGTTAATCTCAGCAGCTAATAAAGAATAAATCACGGTACCGTTCTGTCTCCAGTCAGGGTCTTGAGCACTAACGGAACATAAAGTAGAGCCAGCTTTGTTATTTTCACTCACATATGCACTGTAGGATTGTTCCTCAAACACAGGTGGGTTGTCATTTATGTCTGCTACAGATAAGTGAATCATTTTAGAGGAGGACAGAGGAGGAGAACCCTCATCAATGGCACTGATTGTAATGTTATAATCTGACACTAGTTCACGGTCCAGTTGTCCAGTAGTCACAAGAGAATAATAATTTTTAATAGAAGGAACTAATTTAAAGGGAACATTCTGTAGAATGGAGCATCGGACCTGTCCATTCTTCTCAGAGTCTCTGTCCTGCACATTAATGATGCCCACCTCAGTACCAGGTGATACATTCTCAGGTACAGGATTAGACAGTGACTTAAGTAGTATAACAGGAGTATTGTCATTTACATCATTTATATTAATTACAACTTTTGCCTCAGAAGAGAGTCCATAACCATCTTTGGCTTCAACAAACACTTCATGTTTTGATCCCTCTTCATAATCTAGCTCACCTATCACAAGTATTTCTCCAGTTTTCTGATTGAGAGAAAACAAGTTCCGTGATTTATCAGACAGTCTGCTAAACTCATATGTAACTTCTCCATTCACACCATCATCTGCATCTGATGCGCTCACAGTGATAACTGCTGTTTTAAGCGCTGCATCTTCTTTCACTGAGGATGTATAAATAGCTTGAGTAAAAACTGGGGCGTTGTCATTAGCATCAAGTACAATGACATGAATGACTACAGTACCAGATCTCGGAGGGGAACCACCATCCACTGCTGTGAGCAGTAATTTGATATCCTGCTTCTGTTCCCTGTCTAATTCCTTATCCAGAACCAGTTCACCGTATTTACTGCCAGAATTGGTCGTCTGAGTGTGAAACACAAAATTAGCATTTTGTTGCAAAATGTAGCTTTGAACGGAATTTGTGCCGATATCAGCATCATGTGCTGCATTAATGCGATACTTGGCTCCTTTGATCGCAGACTCGCGAATTTCCAGCTTCACAACATCTTTAGGAAAAATCGGCGCATTGTCATTCACGTCTTGGACTTGCAGGGACAAACGGTGCAGCTCCAAAGGATTCTCCAGCAGCAGGTCGAGTTTAAGAACACACGAAGGCTTTTCCCCGCAATGCTCCTCTCGGTCGATCCTGTCAGCAACCATTAAATCCCCTGTGCGGAGGTTTATTCCGCAATACTCTTTATCATTTCTTGCCATGTCGACGCGGGCCTTGCGAGCGGACAGTTTGCCCACCTCCAATCCGAGATCCTTGGCAATATTTCCAATAACAGATCCGCGTTTCAGCTCCTCTTGAACAGAATAGCTCAGGTCTGCGTGTGCGTATTCAGCCAGAACAAAGAAAAAGACGAAGCTGCAGCTTGGAACGATGCGCCGTGTGCGCGCCATCCTGTGATAATTACGCACAAAATACACCACCTTAATTTCAGTATTTAAGAGCTCATTCGATCACTATAATCCTCCCTTTGCCATTGTCCTCCGCCCTTAACGCTATGAAGAACATCAGAATGTAAAAAAACACAACGCTATGAATCTACTGCTGGTCTACAGTGACGCCACGCGTATTGTTAGAAAACTGCGGCCGTCATTTGCCGTGCTGTGTGTCTATTCACATCAACAGTCATGCGTTCTTTTACCTTGTAAAGCTATCATTAGTTTCCGTGGTTATCTTTTCTGCGGTTTGACTTCTTTTCCTCAATTTCTTGAGCTGTAATAGCATTTTTTGTATTTCAAAAACCCGACAAAGCATTGCAAATCTTACTTAACTTTAAAACATTAAGACGTTATAAAATCGCCGTCTCATGGTTTAATTTCACGCCATGAGCCTGTAGATTCACCAGAAATCCAATCAGTTTGTTTCCAATGATTTCCTTTTGTTGCATGATCTGATAAAACAGCAGTGCATTTTACAGTCGAGGGACATGTTTTTTTTCCAAGGTGAAATATCATATCACAAAAGCCTGAGAGTGGGTGTGGTCGTTGTTTCGTCATAGTGAATATTCTGAAACACTTCGATCTGAGAGCCAATTTGCCTGAACGGGAAAGAAAGCCAACATTATCAATTGTTAACTCGTAACACTATCCTCAAACGCTTAAAGACTGACCCTTCTCTTCTGTCTTAAAAATGGCGAGTCGCAGAATACAATCACAACAATAATTTACAATTTATAGGGTCAAAGTTTTCCTTTTACGAACAATGAACCTATCGAATAGTAGTATTAAAAAAACCCTCAAGAAACCTTTGCAATAAAAAAGTGACCCATTTTCCAATCAGGATTGTTGGCTGTCGCGTGTTCTTGTGCGATGAACTTAAAGTTCCAAAGCTGTTGCTGCGCATTTATTTTGACAAAAACAAAAACAAATAATTGCAAAAATCCATATTGTACACTGTTTTCCCAAGCAGCCCCGCACAAGACATTCCATCCACATACACGCTGCACAGTATATGTTCTACAGGTAGTACACAATCCACCTTTAAATTAGCATGGGCCACGTTTAACATCCATAAAATACAAAAAATGAGTCAAGACGTCACACCGCTGCATATTTCCGGTGCATGTATTTCAAAATAAAATGTTTTTCACAATAAAGTAAAACTTTGTGTATCCATTTTGAGATATTATATGCATTTTTGTTTGTTTTTTCAAGACTTTTGCTTGCTGTCCATGATGCAACCCAGAACTATTCAGTGCAAAAATAGCTTGTAAACTTAAAGGCCCAAGCGAACAATCAAAGATCCAACTTCTCCTTAAAAGCATAAAAATAGTAATTAGCACAAAGTGGTTTTGGAACACACTTAATGAACACAGCCATCACAAAGTCACACACCTGTAAATGGACAACTTGGGAAAAAACAAAATAGGGAAGATATTAAGTTTGTTAATCAGATTAGTCATTACTTTGGAATTCTTTTCATCATCAGAAATGTCCTTCAGTTCTGGCACCTTAGCCAAGTTCAAAAACAATGTGCTGGCCTGTAACCAGCAAAAAGTGAGTACTAATTTAAATGCTCCGAAACATTTCTACAAAAGGCTAACATGTAATCATTTCAGAAAAAGGATGGCTGCACAGATGTCAAGTAGTTAGCATATTGGCCACACAATCATAATATCTGGAAGACATGGGTTTAAATATCCACTGGGCATCTCTGTGTTTGCATGTTGCATGTTCTCCCCGTGCATGTGTGGGTGTCCTCTGGGTACTCCGGTGTACTTCCACATTCCAAAAACATGCATGTTAGTTTAATTGGCAACTCTAAATTGTTGATAGGTATGAATGGGATTGTGAATGGTTGTTGATCTGCTCTACGACCGACCGGTGACCAGTCTAGGGTGTACCCCGCCACCCACCCAAAGTCAGCTGGGATAGTCTCCACCATACCCACGTGACCCTAATGAGGATAGGTGGCACAGAAAATGGATGGATGAACTATATATTGGTAAAAAATTTATTTACTTGGAAAAAAATTCAATTTTAGTAAATGTGTTTTTATTGCATTAATTTAAATTTTCCATAGAGATATTTGTTTTGTTACGAATTAATAGCCACTATAATCTTCAGAAGAAAATTCACAAAACAATAACTCATGGTCAAATTACTGTACAACGCAGGCCCAAGCTACCTGACGGAAAAAGAAAAACACATGAAGCATTTTAAAGATCCAAAATGACGAAAAAACGTAATTTCCGAACCAAATTTACAACTACTACAATACAACTACATCTGTCGCACCCAACTATCAAGGTCAAAAGTCAATAATGTGTACTCAGAAATCACTCAACCAGTTTTCTGCAGAAAAACCATGATGAAAATTGAAATGGTAAAAATGATGGACATGTAGACAAACAAAACATAATATAAATATAGTTTAATTATAAGTCAACAATGTGTCACAAGTTCCCACAGCACTCATGTCAGAATCTAATCAGAAGGTGCCTACCTCCAGGGGGTCGAACGAATCATGAAGCTCATCAACAAAGTCAGAAGGACTTTTCCTCAGAGTCTGGTCAGCAGGCAGTGTGTTGTCGTTGTAAGAAGACACAAACTTAAAGTCACTGGTTCTAGAACCTGTTGTCAAGTAGGCATCATAGTTGTAGGCGCTGCGTAAAGTTCCTGTGCCATCAACATCTGCGTAATTAGGAGGGAGATACGCGCCGGGGATGGCAACTGCTCCATCAAACAACAGTCTGGGCTTTCTCCTGCGACAGAACCTCACACCCAGGACGATGATGATGAAGGTCAGAAAGAAGGTGGACACAGACACCAGCGCGATGATCAGATAAGACGTCAGTTTGGAATTCTTCTCGTCATAAGAAATGTCCTTCAGTTCTGGCACCTCAGCCAAGTTATCAGAAATAAGTAAATACATGGAGCAGGTGGCAGAGAGAGGGGGCTGTCCGTTATCTTTCACTGCCACAATCAGGTTCTGTTTCATGCTGTCAGATTCAGAAATGTCCCGCTGGGTCCTGATCTCTCCACTGTGGAGACCAATGGTGAAAAGTCCTGGATCAGTGGACTTGACTATATGATAGGACAGCCAGGCGTTCTGTCCGGAGTCTGCATCCACCGCTATCACTTTGGACACCACAGAGCCTCCTTGGGCAGCTTTGGGGACCAGCTCGGTCATGAAGGAGTTGCCCTCTGGGGAGGGGTACAGTATCTGAGGAGAGTTGTCATTCACATCCGATATGAAGACACTGACGCTCACGTTGCTGCTGAGAGGAGGAGAACCGTTGTCTCTGGCCATGACGTGGACTTTAAAACTCCTCAAGTGTTCATAATCAAAAGACCTGACAGCATGGATCACTCCCGTGTCTCCATTAACAGACACATAAGAAGATACCGGGGCACCGTTAATCTCAGCAGCTAACAGAGAATAAATCACGGTACCGTTCTGTCTCCAGTCAGGGTCTTGAGCACTAACAGAACATAAAGTGGAGCCAGCTTTGTTATTTTCACTCACATATGCACTGTAGGATTGTTCCTCAAACACAGGTGGGTTGTCATTTATGTCTGCTACAGATAAGTGAAGACTTTTAGAGGAGGACAGAGGAGGAGAACCCTCATCAGTGGCACTGATTGTAATGTTATAATCTGACACTAGTTCACGGTCCAGTTGTCCAGTAGTGACCAGAGAATAATAATTTTTAATAGAAGGGACTAATTTAAAGGGGAGGTTTTGTTGAATGGAGCAGCGGACCTGTCCGTTTTGCTCAGAGTCTCTGTCCTGCACATTAATGATTCCCACCTCAGTACCAGGTGTCACATTCTCAGGTACGGGATTAGACAGTGACTTTATGTTGATGACAGGAGTGTTGTCATTTACATCAGTCAGATCAATGATTAATGTTGAATAAGACACTAATCCAAGACCATCTTTAGCGCTTATTTGCATTTCATATGATGGCATTTTCTCAAAATCAACAACTCCAGTCAATCTTATATTTCCACTTTTGGGATGTAATGTAAATACATTAACATTTTCATCAGAGATGTGATCAAATGCATATGTAATTTCGCTATTTAAACCTTCATCTGCATCACTTGCACTCACTGTGATTACCAAAGTATCAAGAGGAGAATTTTCAGGCACACTGGCTTTATAAACAGCCTGGGAAAACACTGGTACATTATCATTAGCATCCAGCACAGTGACGTGTATGACTACTGTACCTGATCTCTGAGGAGAGCCGCCATCATATGCTGTTAATGAGAACATGAAGTCCTTTTTATCTTCTCTATCTAACTCTTTGTCTAAGACCAATTCACAGTACTTCCTTCCACCTGCTTTAGTGTTTACATTTAATTTGAAATGATCATTCTGCTGTAACGTGTAGCTTTGAACAGCATTTTCACCGATGTCTCCATCATGTGCTTCACCGAGAAGAAAACGTTCACCCTTGTCTGCCGATTCCTGAATTTCTAATTTTAGCAAGTCTTCTTTAAACTGTGGTGAATTATCATTAACATCTAAAACACGAATATTAACACGGTGTAGCTCTAATGGGTTTTCTAGCACAAGTTCCTGTTTAAGGACACACGAAGCCTTTTTGCCACAAAGCCCTTCTCTGTCCATCCTCTCCTGAACAACCAAGTCACCAGTGTTGAGGTTGATGCCGCAGTGCTGAATGTTGTTATCCTCCGGATCAATGCGTGCTTTGCGGGTAGATATCTGGCCCAAATCAAGTCCCAAATCCTTGGCGATATTCCCAATAACAGATCCACGCTTCATTTCCTCCGGGATAGAGTAGCTCACGTCTCCGTTGACGGTGTGGAGGAAACAAAAAAGACAAGCGAGGCCGTAGCTGTAAGACGCAAGTCTTTTGTTCCTCATTGCGTCAAAAAAATAAAGATTCATCACTTTAAATTTGGCAGCAGGACAACAAAAAGACGTATTGAATCTTCACTGATATCCACAGCTTCTTAGGCCGTAGTCATGTTATCAGACGTGTAGACTAGAGACCCACAACACAAAAAATGGATTTGCCAATGGACATAAATGGGTGTGGGTGGTAGGTGGACGTGCTGTTCCTGTTCATGATCACACACTGACCCCTAGAGTGACTTTATAGACATGACACCCAGCTGCTGTTCAAACATTAAAAGATAATATACTGTAAACTCTCACATTTAATTGCGGTTATTGGCAACTGCTATAAAAATACCAACTTTATGGGTTGTTGCTGACATGATGAGTGATTAGCAGAAATTCAGATTACAGAGTAAAGTCAACTGCAAATGAACTACTTTGATTTACTTCCTTTTTTTCTAAAACAAAAAGCAGATAAAATGCTGGAGATACAGAAGACAGCAGAAGGAACACATACTTCAGCACCATGGACAGGGAGGAATACTGCGGCACCTGAGTGTAAAATAGTTCCTTTTGAATACAAACCAGCAGATATGCTTGAAGTCTAAACAAAGGTCACATGCAGCTTTGCCAGAAGGTCACTAGGCCTATACTTCAGTTTCTTCTTACAACAGCTTGTTGCCAGTTATGGACCACAATCCTGTGAACTACAGATGATGATTGCAACGGTGCAATTTAAAATCAATAACTGACACATAAAGCTCAATGTGTACAAAATGTGTGTTTAAAAAGTTTATAATCTAAAGGAATAAGTGTAAATAAGACTATGAAGAGAACCATGTTGGCTTACCACGTTTATTTGACGTTAAAACTGAACTACAGCAGGTAATTTGTAAACCTTTTATCAAAAACAATGTGCTGGCCTGTAACCAGCAAAAGGTAAACTTTAATTTAAATGTTGTGGAAAATTTTAACAAAGGCTAACATGTAATCAATTTAGAAAGCAAAAAAAATGGTAAAATAATAATTTTGTTGGTACAACAATTAAATTCAAAATATCAGTTGCTGTAATCTTCGGAGAAAAATACACAGAACAACAAATCATGTTATTGTACAAATTCTTATACAACACATTCCCAGGCTACCTGCTGATAACACCTACAATCATCTTACACATCCCAAATGAGGAAAACACTTAACTTGCAAACCAACAGAATACGTGATTGCAACTACTTCTGTCACACCCAACTATCAAGGTCAAAGGTCAGTAATGTCTCCACTCAAACTGATGTCTGCAGAAAAACCATGATGAAAACTGAAATGGAAAAAATGATGGACATATAGACAGACAGAGCAAAACATAAGTATAGTAAAATTATAAGTCACTAATGTGTCATAAGTTCCCACAGCAATCAAATCAGACTCTAATCAGAAGGTGCCTACCTCCAGGGGGTCAAATGAATCATGAAGCTCATCAACAAAGTCAGAAGGACTTTTCCTCAGAGTCTGGTCAGCAGGCAGTGTGTTGTCGTTGTAGGAAGACACAAACTTAAAGTCACTGGTTCTAGAACCTGTTGTCAAGTAGGCATCATAGTTGTAGGCGCTGCGTAAAGTTCCTGTGCCATCAACGTCTGCGTAATTAGGAGAGAGATACGCGCCGGGGATGGCAACTGCTCCATCAAACAACATTCTGGGTTTTCTTCTGCGACAGAACCTCACACCCAAGACGATGATGATGAAGGTCAGAAAGAAGGTGGACACAGACACCAGCGCGATGATCAGATAAGACGTCAGTTTGGAATTCTTCTCGTCATAAGAAATGTCCTTCAGTTCTGGCACCTCAGCCAAGTTATCAGAAATAAGTAAATACATGGAGCAGGTGGCAGAGAGAGGGGGCTGTCCGTTATCTTTCACTGCCACAATCAGGTTCTGTTTCATGCTGTCAGATTCAGAAATGTCCCGCTGGGTCCTGATCTCTCCACTGTGGAGACCAATGGTGAAAAGTCCTGGATCAGTGGACTTGACTATATGATAGGACAGCCAGGCGTTTTGTCCGGAGTCTGCATCCACCGCTATCACTTTGGACACCACAGAGCCTCCTTGTGTAGCTTTGGGGACCAGCTCTGTCATGAAGTAGTTGCCCTCTGGGGAGGGGTACAGTATCTGAGGAGAGTTGTCATTCACATCCGATATGAAGACACTGACGCTCACGTTGCTGCTGAGAGGAGGAGAACCGTTGTCTCTGGCCATGACATGGACTTTAAAACTTCTCAAGTGTTCATAATCAAAAGACCTGACAGCATGGATCACTCCCGTGTCTCCATTAACAGACACATAGGAGGACACTGGGGCACCGTTAATCTCAGCAGCTAACAGAGAATAAATCACGGTACCGTTCTGTCTCCAGTCAGGGTCTTGAGCACTAACAGAACATAAAGTGGACCCGGCTTTGTTATTTTCACTCACATATGCACTGTAGGATTGTTCCTCAAACACAGGTGGGTTGTCATTTATGTCTGCTACAGATAAGTGAATCATTTTAGAGGAGGACAGAGGAGGAGAACCCTCATCAGTGGCACTGATTGTAATGTTATAATCTGACACTAGTTCACGGTCCAGTTGTCCAGTAGTCACNACATTAATGATGCCCACCTCAGTACCAGGTGATACATTTTCAGGTACAGGATTAGACAGTGACTTAAGTAGTATAACAGGAGTATTGTCATTTACATCATTTATATTGATTACAACTTTTGCCTCAGAAGAGAGTCCATAACCATCTTTGGCTTCAACAAACACTTCATGTTTTGATCCCTCTTCATAATCTAGCTCACCTATCACAAGTATTTCTCCAGTTTTCTGATTGAGAGAAAACAAGTTCCGTGATTTATCAGACAGTCTGCTAAACTCATATGTAACTTCTCCATTCACACCTTCATCTGCATCTGATGCGCTCACAGTGATAACTGCTGTTTTAAGCGCTGCATCTTCTTTCACTGAGGATGTATAAATAGCTTGAGTAAAAACTGGGGCGTTGTCATTAGCATCAAGTACAATGACATGAATGACTACAGTACCAGATCTCGGAGGGGAACCACCATCCACTGCTGTGAGCAGTAATTTGATATCCTGCTTCTGTTCCCTGTCTAATTCCTTATCCAGAACCAGTTCACCGTATTTACTGCCAGAATTGGTCGTCTGAGTGTGAAACACAAAATTAGCATTTTGTTGCAAAATGTAGCTTTGAACGGAATTTGTGCCGATATCAGCATCATGTGCTGCATTAATGCGATACTTGGCTCCATTGAAAGCAGAATCACAAATATCCAGCTTCACAACATCTTTAGGAAAAATCGGCGCATTGTCATTCACGTCTTGGACTTGCAGGGACAAACGGTGCAGCTCCAAAGGATTCTCCAGCAGCAGGTCGAGTTTAAGAACACACGAAGGCTTTTCCCCGCAATGCTCCTCTCGGTCGATCCTGTCAGCAACCATTAAATCCCCTGTGCGGAGGTTTATTCCGCAATACTCTTTATCATTTCTTGCCATGTCGACGCGGGCCTTGCGAGCGGACAGTTTGCCCACCTCCAATCCGAGATCCTTGGCAATATTTCCAATAACAGATCCGCGTTTCAGCTCCTCTTGAACAGAATAGCTCAGGTCTGCGTGTGCGTATTCAGCCAGAACAAAGAAAAAGACGAAGCTGCAGCTTGGAACGATGCGCCGTGTGCGCGCCATCCTGTGATAATTACGCACAAAATACACCACCTTAGTTTCAGTATTTAAGAGCTCATTCGATCACTATAATCCTCCCTTTGCCATTGTCCTCCGCCCTTAACGCTATGAAGAACATCAGAATGTAAAAAAACACAACGCTATGAATCTACTGCTGGTCTACAGTGACGCCACGCGTATTGTTAGAAAACTGCGCTTGCCAGAAACTGGAGCGCCGACCTGTTCATATCAGCGGCCATGAGTTCATTTCCCTTGTTGTCCTGCAGCGCTGTCGTCTCCTGTCATAAATAATACAATTTCAATGGGTGTCTTTCCTGCTATTGGATTGATTTTATTCAAATGAGTGACATGTAACCGCGTTTTGAAAATCCAAAAAGCTGACAGGGAGACGGACACAGCCTTACTAAACCGCCTAAAAACATTAAGACTTAAACCCCCCATCTTATCTTATTTCACACCAAGAGCCTACTTCCAGATTCACCCAGAAACTCCCACTAGTTCGCTGCTGATGATTCCAATTTTTTTTTTAATGATCTGATGAAACATCAGCGTATCTTACAATGAAAGGACGCGTTTTTTTCACGAACCGGGTTTGGGCTTCGTTGGTAAATAAGAGAACGTCATTCTGAAACTTTTGGTCTGAAAGATAAAGAAAGAAAGCCATTCGTCAAGTGATTGTTTAATCACAACACCGCCCTCAAACTCTTGAAAAACTGAAACTGAATGGAAGCTGTTCTACTATCGTCAAAACGCTGAGTCACAGAAATACATTTGTGAAAAAATACATGTACGAATGATGGGGTCTTTTTTTTAAAATTAGGCCTACCTACACTCGAATTATGGAGGAACCTATGGAATAATTGTACAAAATGGAAGAAACATATGCAATAATTAGTGTAGAAATACAAGATAAAAGGAAACTGACTGACAATACCAAAAGACCACAGTGGTTTTTCAGCAGCTTTATTTTAAAGAGTTCATTGTAAGTACTGTAACAACAGGAAATGAGTACACACAGTACAAAGTGACTGCATCTACCATAGCACCTGCTAAACTGTTAAGAGTAATATTAAGTATGACAGCAGCCTTTCATGTACTTTTCTGAAGCCTAAATTGTATGTGTGTCATTTGTAGAGCGGCGGAGATGTCGATTACACTTGGCACTCTAACCACACAAAATGATAATTGTACCATTTGTGCTGTTATTTGCATGTTGATTCTGATTATTGTTTATTTTTTTAAAACATTTTAGGAAACCTGTTTTGCTGGAGATGCAAATCGTACCGTTATTTTTGTCCGTTCTAGCAGTGTTTCATTGTTTAGACGCCTACTTACAATGCATGTGAATCTACTCAACGGGAAGCAAGCAACCGGCTCAGTTTTCACGTGAAAAAGAAAACAAACTTGTAAGCTTTGACAGTAAAAACGGATCTTTAAAAAAAAAAAATACAAGTCTGTCGGTTGATGTGTGTTATTGTGTAGTGAGGTTAAGTTTAAAAAGTTGTTGCAGTACATTGCTATTTTTTCACCAAAAGACAAAAAAAAACATTTATAATTGCAAAAACCCACATTGTGCTTTACTTTGGTAAAACAGTCCTGCACAAAACATCCACGGTACATGCTCCACAATGTATACATTCTACAGGTACATAGTAATCCATAATCCCCAGTGCACATTCGAATTACACAGTCCACGTCCACACTCAGAAAACTTTGGGACTCCACATCATTGTCCTCAACAAGCCAATTTATCTCATTAAAGCATCAAAACAGAAATATGCTATGGTAAATCGCCCATAATATGCAAATAATAATTCTAATCCAACACAAACATTACACAGATTAACTCTTACTTTCAATGTTAGTGTAAACCTGCCAAAAAGCGCAAATGTGTTATACCCAACATGCCATATGACTCTTGAATGCACTTCACAGGTCTCAATTTTGTTGCATTCTCCTGCTTTCAGTTTCACATTCAGTTTGTACAGTACAGATCAATACATAGATACTATCAGTTGTCTATAGAACTTTAAATGGGGCGGCAACAACATTTCTGGCCCAAAGGGGGGGCGTTACAAAAAATAACTGAGAACCACTGACCTAAACAAATAATGAAAGATCCAAAACGTCCTTAAAAGCACACTGAAGAGGGAAACTATGCAATACATTATTAATCTCATGCAGCGTGATTATCCAAATGGAGCCGCAGCTACACTCACCAACATGGCCTAAAAGGTGCACGAAAAGAATACTTAGCACAAAAAAGCTTTGAACAGACAAAGCCAACCTAATGAACACAACCATGAGCAACTTCATGTGTCAAACACGTGAAAATGGCCAACTGTAAAATAGAGATGACGAATATTTTCAGAATTTTGACAGAGAGGTCAAGGTTCAGTAATGACATCCTCAGTTCCCAAAGTGTGGTGGACTTCTTGCAAGGGGCTGAACAGGACCAAAATGTCATACTGAAAATGATGACAGGGTAGTAATTGGAAAGTGGTCAAGCTGGAGTGCATATCTCAGAGAAAATATTATAATTGATATGGTAAAGTAAACCAACAAGTAATTATAGGAATGGTGCATGAAGAAAGAACAACATATTTGCATTAAACTTTGGAAGATGTTGCCTACCTCCAGTGGGTCGAAAGAATCATGAAGCTCATCAACAAAGTCAGAAGGACTCTTCCTCAGAGTCTGGTCAGCAGGCAGAGTGTTGTCGTTGTAAGAAGACACAAACTTAAAGTCACTGGTTCTAGAACCTGTTGTCAAGTAGGCATCATAGTTGTAGGTGCTGCGTAAAGTTCCTGTGCCATCAACATCTGCGTAATTAGGAGGGAGATACGCGCCGGGGATGGCAACTGCTCCATCAAACAACAGTCTGGGCTTTCTTCTGCGACAGAACCTCACACCCAGGACGATGATGATGAA
>QODF01000010.1:2977938-3000446 GCA_024372805.1 Oostethus manadensis
GGATCAGTGGACTTGACTATATGATAGGACAGCCAGGCGTTTTGTCCGGAGTCTGCATCCACCGCTATCACTTTGGACACCACAGAGCCTCCTTGGGCAGCTTTGGGGACCAGCTCGGTCATGAAGGAGTTGCCCTCTGGGGAGGGGTACAGTATCTGAGGAGAGTTGTCATTCACATCCGATATGAAGACACTGACGCTCACGTTGCTGCTCAGAGGAGGAGAACCGTTGTCTCTGGCCATGACGTGGACTTTAAAACTCCTCAAGTGTTCATAATCAAAAGACCTGACAGCATGGATCACTCCCGTGTCTCCATTAACAGACACATAGGAAGATACCGGGGCACCGTTAATCTCAGCAGCTAACAGAGAATAAATCACGGTACCGTTCTGTCTCCAGTCAGGGTCTTGAGCACTAACAGAACATAAAGTGGAGCCAGCTTTGTTATTTTCACTCACATATGCACTGTAGGATTGTTCCTCAAACACAGGTGGGTTGTCATTTATGTCTGCTACAGATAAGTGAATCATTTTAGAGGAGGACAGAGGAGGAGAACCCTCATCAGTGGCACTGATTGTAATGTTATAATCTGACACTAGTTCACGGTCCAGTTGTCCAGTAGTCACCAGAGAATAATAATTTTTAATTGAAGGATTTAACTTAAAGGGGACATTTTGTAGAATGGAGCATCGGACTTGTCCATTCTTCTCAGAGTCTCTGTCCTGCACATTAATGATGCCCACCTCAGTACCAGGTGACACATTCTCAGGTACAGGATTAGACAGTGACTTTAGTAGTATAACAGGAGCATTGTCATTTACATCAGTAACATCTATTATAACTTTAGCATAGGAAGTCAGCCCTAAACCATCTTTAGCTTCTACTCTCATTTCATAAGAACTTTTCTCCTCATAATCAATCACACTCGTCACTCTTATTGTACCTGCTGTGGCATCAATAGAAAATACGTCCACGTTATTGCCAGACACGTGGCCGAAGTCATACGTCACGGCTCCATTCACTCCCTCATCAGCATCCGTAGCACTAACATGAACCACTATGGTATCCTGAGGGGAGTTTTCAGCCAGGCTGGCTTTATAAACGGCCCGGGAAAAGAGCGGGCTGTTATCATTGGCATCCAGCACAGTGACGTGTATGACTACCGTGCCGGACCTCTGAGGAGAGCCGCCATCTAAAGCCGTGAGGAGCAAATTCATCTCACTTTGCTTCTCTCGGTCTAGTTTATTTTCCAGGATGAGTTCGACTTTGTTGTTGTCAACGGAAAGAATAAAATGGTCGTTCTTCTGTAGGTTGTATCTTTGAACGGCGTTCGGACCTACATCCGCGTCGTGCGCCTCCTCGATGGAGAAACGGCTGCCCTTTTCCGCCGACTCCCTTATTTCCATTTCTATTAAATGTTCTCGAAATTTAGGAGCGTTGTCGTTTACGTCTTGAATATGCATACTGACCCGCTCCAGCGCCAAAGGGTTCTCCAAGACCAGATCCGTTTTAATGACACAGGAAGGTTTCGTTCCGCAAATGCTTTCTCTGTCAAGTCTCTCGGATGTGATCAAGTCTCCGGTGTTCAGATTGATAGCAGAATATTTCCTCCGCGTCTCCTCAAAATCAAACCGGGGCTTCCGTGCAGCAAAAGTCTTCAAATCGACCCCAAGATCCTTGGCTATATTCCCGATAATCGATCCCGGTTTCATTTCCTCCGGAACAGAATAAGTCAGATCTCCATTAACGAGGGCCGTCACCGCGACGAAGGAAACAAAGCGAAGGATGAGAACGAGCTCCGAGAATCCTTTGTCCCCCATCTCGCCACAAAACGTCCGCTGTGTGAGCAAACAGCCGCGGAATTCTGCTGCGCAAATACGTCCTGATGAATGCAAATATGAATCATAAACTCGGGAAGCGCGGGACGGGAAAACCGCTCCCTCGCCGGCAGATTAAAAATACTGACAGATAACCCCGCAGTGGGGAAGGGTGGCGTGGAGAGCGCATATGAAAAAGTCTGCAAGCCTACAGCGACATCGTCAGTCTATTTTTAGTTTTTCACAAAACACACATATTTACTGCCAGGCACCCCTTTCAACCAATCCTTGCAAATATGCATCCGGCTGGTTGAGCTGTTGAGTTCTAAGAAACATGCATGTTGTTCCACGTGTCATAAATACTCATGCACACTATGCTGTGCAGGAGAAGCTGGTAGGAAGCAGCACTTTCAAGGCCGCCATACATGGTGCTTCAGACATTTTTAGACTCTTTCCTACTGAGAAAAAATATATTTTCATGTCGAAAAACAGGAATCTCCGAGCAATAAATATGAAAAGGAGCATTCTTCCAGTTGATTCAATTATTGGCACATTTGGCACAAACATTTCTTTTGTCATTTGAATGAAATTTCACAGCAAGATGTGAAGTGTGATCATCTCTGAGGGGGAAAAAAATCTACCATACAAGAATTCATGTCACAGTATTTTTATGAATGTAAAGAGATAAGTTATTCATGCGCCCTACCTCTGAAGGAGTCTCCAAATCTTCAAAGGGATCAACAAAGTCAGAAGGACTTTTCCTCAGAGTCTGGTCAGCAGGCAGTGTGTTGTCGTTGTAAGAAGACACAAACTTAAAGTCACTGGTTCTAGAACCTGTTGTCAAGTAGGCATCATAGTTGTAGGCGCTGCGTAAAGTTCCTGTGCCATCAACATCTGCATAATTAGGAGGGAGATACGCGCCGGGGATGGCAACTGCTCCATCAAACAACAGTCTGGGCTTTCTTCTGCGACAGAACCTCACTCCCAGGACGATGATGATGAAGGTCAGAAAGAAGGTGGACACAGACACCAGCGCGATTATCAGGTAAGAAGTCAGTTTGGAATTCTTCTCGTCATAAGAAATGTCCTTCAGTTCTGGCACCTCAGCCAAGTTATCAGAAATAAGTAAATACATGGAGCAGGTGGCAGAGAGAGGGGGCTGTCCGTTATCTTTCACTGCCACAATCAGGTTCTGTTTCATGCTGTCAGATTCAGAAATGTCCCGCTGGGTCCTGATCTCTCCACTGTGAAGACCAATGGTGAAAAGTCCTGGATCAGTGGACTTGACTATATGATAGGACAGCCAGGCGTTCTGTCCGGAGTCTGCATCCACCGCTATCACTTTGGACACCACAGAGCCTCCTTGGGCAGCTTTGGGGACCAGCTCGGTCATGAAGGAGTTGCCCTCTGGGGAGGGGTACAGTATCTGAGGAGAGTTGTCATTCACATCCGATATGAAGACACTGACGCTCACGTTGCTGCTGAGAGGAGGAGAACCGTTGTCTCTGGCCATGACGTGGACTTTAAAACTCCTCAAGTGTTCATAATCAAAAGACCTGACAGCATGGATCACTCCCGTGTCTCCATTAACAGACACATAGGAAGATACCGGGGCACCGTTAATCTCAGCAGCTAACAGAGAATAAATCACGGTACCGTTCTGTCTCCAGTCAGGGTCTTGAGCACTAACAGAACATAAAGTGGAGCCAGCTTTGTTATTTTCACTCACATATGCACTGTAGGATTGTTCCTCAAACACAGGTGGGTTGTCATTTATGTCTGCTACAGATAAGTGAATCATTTTAGAGGAGGACAGAGGAGGAGAACCCTCATCAGTGGCACTGATTGTAATGTTATAATCTGACACTAGTTCACGGTCCAGTTGTCCAGTAGTCACCAGAGAATAATAATTTTTAATAGAAGGATTTAACTTAAAGGGGACATTTTGTAGAATGGAGCATCGGACTTGTCCATTCTTCTCAGAGTCTCTGTCCTGCACATTAATGATGCCCACCTCAGTACCAGGTGACACATTCTCAGGTACAGGATTAGACAGTGACTTTAGTAGTATAACAGGAGCATTGTCATTTACATCAGTAACATCTATTATAACTTTAGCATAGGAAGTCAGCCCTAAACCATCTTTAGCTTCTACTCTCATTTCATAAGAACTTTTCTCCTCATAATCAATCACACTCGTCACTCTTATTGTACCTGCTGTGGCATCAATAGAAAATACGTCCACGTTATTGCCAGACACGTGGCCGAAGTCATACGTCACGGCTCCATTCACTCCCTCATCAGCATCCGTAGCACTAACATGAACCACTATGGTATCCTGAGGGGAGTTTTCAGCCAGGCTGGCTTTATAAACGGCCCGGGAAAAGAGCGGGCTGTTATCATTGGCATCCAGCACAGTGACGTGTATGACTACCGTGCCGGACCTCTGAGGAGAGCCGCCATCTAAAGCCGTGAGGAGCAAATTCATCTCACTTTGCTTCTCTCGGTCTAGTTTATTTTCCAGGATGAGTTCGACTTTGTTGTTGTCAACGGAAAGAATAAAATGGTCGTTCTTCTGTAGGTTGTATCTTTGAACGGCGTTCGGACCTACATCCGCGTCGTGCGCCTCCTCGATGGAGAAACGGCTGCCCTTTTCCGCCGACTCGCTTATTTCCATTTCTATTAAATGATGTTTAAAGTGTGGCGAGTTGTCGTTTACGTCTTGAATATGAAGACTCACACGGTGTAGCTCCAGGGGGTTTTCCAACACTAGATCCAGCTTCATGACGCACGCTGCTTTTTTGTCACACAGGCTTTCTCTGTCAATCCTCTCCGACGCGACCAAGTCTCCGGTGTTCGGGTTCACATCGCAGTACCGCTTCCGAGCGTCCTCGAAATCAATCCGAGCTTTCCGGGAAGATAATGTCCTTGCGTCCACGCCAAGATCCTTGGCTATATTTCCGATAACAGACGAGCGCTTCATCTCCTCCGGGACGGAATAGCTGAGATCTGCGTGGCCGGCGGGCGGCGTCGCCATGAAAGCAGCGATGCAGAGAATCCGGCCCAGCGCGGGCATTCCTTTGTGTGCCATCGTTGTGAAAAATGCAGACCTACGGGCCTTGGTATTGTGATACACCATCCAACGGCGCCGGGTCACCAAATAACAGACCGAAACTGCGCATTTAAGTACGCAGACGGCGACAAAACGAGACGGAACGAATGGATTATTGGGAGGAAAAGAAGAGGTCGGAAGCAATGGGTGGGCCCATTTGTGTTAGCTGACAGCGGCACCACGAGTCCTTTATTAAGAGTTACATCTGCTGTCACTGAATATCAAAAAACAAATGGTGTCAGGTCAATATTGTTAGGTGAATTAACACAAACGTATTTCCTTTTTTTAATGTAATCCAAAAGACCTAAACGATGGTTTAACTAACACATTGGAATATAATCTAAAATAGAATAATTCAAACCAACCTTTCTTCAACAAATGCCACAAGTAAACGATTTGTAATATATAATAAATTGCATACACTGGGATCTCAAATGATAAATATCAAAGACATCCATGCAAACGCGTGAACTAGGATTTTTCATCAATTCAAAATATTGTGTAGATCTGGTGAATTATTTTGTACACAATGTAGCTCCCAAATGTAAACCTCTAAAGCACATCACAATAAATACCTGCGGTGCAGTAGCAACAGGACAATGGGTGTAGAAGGATCAGTAGCCGCCACATACGTTATCAGTCCTGACGTCAGGCCATAAGGAGGCGGCGTGCGTCCCAGTGTTGAAATTCAGTCAACACCATGGACAGCGACCGCAGAAGGCTTTGCTCCAACAACCAAAAACACAGCCTGTAAGAGCCATTTCACTGCAACTTATTACAAACTATATACCACTATTTATATAAACATTTATGCATATGATCAGTGATGACAGCAAACTATGAAGATAGAGAAGGGACAACTCTACCCTGAAGTGAAGATCACAAGGAATTGGATTTTCCTTGCCCATCTTGACCTTTCTGTTCACTTACCTTTCGAAAGTGGCTATAGGCCTACTGTACAGCTCAAAATGTCAATTTATGAAATAGCTTTACAATATTATGTTTTGCCGGTGTTCTTTTAACCTAATAATAAATACTAGCACTGAAATATCAAACAACCTTGATATCTACATTTCTATCACAAATAATTGTGGTATAGTAGAAATTGGACTGTAGACTGTACATGTATCCATGGGTGAACTACAAAACAATGGCCCTTGACTTCTTGGTCCAGACTGGCCCACTACTATCAGTGTGCATATACTCTACCAACCGGCACCATTAATGGATATGTAAACACACTAGCCCATAATGATGCAACTTTATTGAACAATAACCCTTTAAATGGGAATCCTTCTGGTGGGCCCACTGGGGTCACGGGTGGGAACATGTCCTCAGGTGGGGTCGTACTGGGCCTGTCGCCTATCACAAAGCCCGACTTGAAAAGTGAAATAATAGTGTGGAAACATGATGACATGCAAAAAAAGGCTGCATGGAATGAGAACTTTGAGTAGTTGGCTAAAGTATGGAAAACAATAATAGAAGCATTTGAAAAATGATCTCAACAGTTTGATTTTAGAATACAATTTTAATGCATAGATAAATTTGCGCAACATGTATGCCGGTGATTTGTTGTAAAAGTAATTTTTTATTCATTGTAATAAGTGCATAATGTGAAGCTGATGAAAGGACATCAAACAGATGTCCTTCATTAAGCCGATTGGTCTGTGGGCACTAAAAAAGTGTGTGTTGACACTTGAAACACTTAAACTCTGCAGGTGACATGATGGGAAAATGTCAATAATAAAATCAGTTTAGCTGATGAGACCCAGGCAGAACAAAGGGCCAACTTATTAACTTACAGAGGCAGATGAATGCGGACTTTTGGCCAACTAAAACACCACTGTAGCACGTTGAGGAGCTCATGGAGTGACTGTGGGGATGGCCAATCACACACAGAGCCAATCGATGAGCTTGTGGGCAGTTAAAAAGGAAACTGGCTTCAACTTGATGGGCCGTTTTGTACTTGCTCTTACTACTTGGGGTCCACATACTAAAGCATACCATATAGCATAGCATTGAAATAATAAATACAATAAAACATGAAGAGCCCGATTTTAGTCGGCCCATCGGAAAAACTCTCGATACCCCTGATGGTCAATCTACCCCTGCCGGGATCAGCAGCAGCCGTAAACATGTTATCAGGTCTGAAATCATGCCTAAAAGGGGAAAAGTATTCCAAAGTTCAATTGTATTCAGCACCATGGACAGAGACTGCAACACATTTTAGTTGACTATTGGTCATTCATTCGTTCATTTTCTATACCGCTTATGTTTTTGTTAATTATTTTTGTTTTGAAAAAATGTTAAAAAGAAATATGACACTTTTCTTACAACTTACATTCCAGTATTAATCCATTTTATGCATTTTATACCAACAGTGGGTTTTTTTTGCATCCAATGATATCAGAAAAAAAGAAGCAAAATGTGTTCATTCATTACTAAGATGTGATTTGACAGTTTGACATAAGAGCTGCTGCCTACATCAGTATCATAAATGAAGTACTGAACAATATCGGTGTATCACATATCATTAGGAAAGCCAAAATATATTATAGTACATAAGAGCCATTTTACAAAATGATAATACTACATTTATGACAGCAGGGCATACTATGAAAATAAACAAGGGTAACTACACACAGATGTGAAAATCACATAGATTGATTTTCCAAGCCTCTTTTGGCTTATATGTTATTTTACTTCATCCTTCAAAAATGGTGATGTACTGTAGGTTGATACAGGTCAAAATGAAGCTTATGAAAGGAATAGTCTTACCCAAAAGGTCTATATTACAATAAAGATGGTGTGGACAATGCATTGTTTTAATAAAGTTCACACCAATATTTCAAAAAAAGCAATATAATATACCCTTATTAGCACACCATGAACCTCATGAGGCAAATGAGTATTAGGCACACATGATCTTGTGCCAAGCATGATTTTAAACAAAATTATTTTCACATGATTTCCATTTGCATCTCAGGTTAATTCTGACCAACTATCTAAATAACATATATATTTGGAAAAAAATTATGTTACTCCCTATACAGTATAAGGAAATGCACCAAAATGTTAATTAATTATTAATATTAATAATTAAATGTCATGCTGAAAGAGCTTGTGTTCTTATCACAACTCAGCTAATATTTGACGTGTTTGGCGCTTCCAGGATGTGATTTCCCTCACCAGAAAAAATGTTCTGGGAGATGAGCAGAGAGGTTCAAGTTTCTTCAAGAAAGGGTTGTTCTTCAGTAATGTGTACCTGTGGAATGAGGGAAAGAATAATATAAAAAAAAAACAGTCACCTAATTACAGAGCAACACACTGTCCATGCATCAGCATTAAAAAGATATCAAAACCTGCAGTATACAGTGGATCACTACACACAAACTTTTCAAGATACTATAATTTTTTTAAATAATTACCATTTTTTAACTAAAATAGAACACAAAACTTTTGTTTTTGCTCCTATTTATCATAAACTGAATTAAAAGATTAAAAACTTTTTCTAGGTACACAAAAAGGCCTATTTCTCTGAAATAGTGTTCACAAATTTGTCTAAATCTGTTAGTGAGCATTGATCATTTATGATTATCTGTCTATCTCACAGGTGCGGCATATGAAGATGCTGATGAGACAGCATGGTTACTGCACACTTGCACCATCATTTGTCTCAAATACAATAAACACCAATCCAGCGCATCCAAAAAATGCTCACTAAGTGTGGTAATGCTGGCCAGGAAAGTACTGCGATAAACAATGTTAACAACATCATCATTTATCTGCAATAATTTGTAGGTCAATTATTGTGTCGAAAAATTTGGTAGCGTGACAGGCCTACTCAGCGTATACAGTATATAAGACAAATGGCGGTCAGACCAGAAACTGACTGGCTTTCAGAACCTCCGTGGACCACTCCCAATACAGTCAAACTGCACATTTTGGAGTGGCCTTTCCATTGAGACCAACCTTAAGAAACACCAGAGCATAAGCATGCTGTTTCATCAGCATCTTGATATGCCACACCCGTGAGGTGGATTGATCATGACTCATGAATGAAGAATGCTCACTAACACAGACTTGGACAAATAAGTGAACGATATTCGAGAGAGAGATAGGCCAAACATTTTAGCTCTTTGAGTTCAGCTCATGAAAAGTGGGAGCAAAAACAAAAGTGTTGTGTTAATATTTTTGTTGGGTGTATGTAACACTTACGTCTGGAACGCCTTTTAGAGTATTATCCCATGTATTACATTAAAATGGAAGTCGTACTCAAATTACATGGAAACAAATGTGACATTATGTTGCATGAGCTTGACTGCAATTGTAATTTTTCAATGATGGAAGAAAGATTGTGTGCTTCATTTCACTCAACCACTTGAGGAAAATGAACTCCGTTAAATACTTACATGCAGTCAAAACAGTAGTCATAATCAGACAGTTTATCATCACAGAACCCATAGAGTGTATTTAAAATATGTAGTAGTTGTTGTAGCACAAGTAGTAGCAACTAGTAATAGATCAGCAGTAGTACAGTTTTACAATGACTTGTGATAGGCCTGAAGTCACTAATGCCACTGTGAAGGGTTATAAATGTGCAGATTGCAACACAAAAACTAACTAATAAGGCTATAAACTATATACAGTATAGTGTTATGTACTATGTAACACTTGTGCTACTATTGGTAAAACCAACATGACATGTATGGTAATGGTGTTACATAACTCAAGATAACTAGGCTACATCTATCGTTGATGGCGTATCAGGACCACATTGAAAATAACTTAAAATTTCGACATTAAAGAAAAAATTATACACTTTTATTTATAAGGGGGCATGAAAACAGCAGTTGGGCACAAACTGATTAACATGGATTACCATCACACCGTCGATACTCTGTAGTACCGCGCCCCCTCCAGAAACGTTTCATAGCGGTCACAGGCTGAAATGAGAAAGTATGTTGTTATGATGTTTTGATTCCCCTCTTGCGTACTAGAGGGTGGGAAGGAAAGGTCATGCAGCTTGTTTGTAACCTTGGTTCGCAATTCACAATCAGCTTACGCAGGCAACTATTTTAAACAAACTCAGTGTACGGACTGGCGCCTTTTTTGTTAACCTTGGGAAACAACTCTGTGTGTTGAGGGCTGAGGCATGGACTGACCACCTCCGCCTTACGCTCTCACGGACAGACCTGTATAAAGGAGGGGGGAGCCCACTTCCTGGTAGAGTCTGCTGCAGGTCGTGTACAGACGCCCAGCCGGTTGATGCACTCTCTTCCAGGGTTGTAGGCTCTCCAACCCAGCACGTCACAGTAAGAGCTGAGATATTGATTCTGTTTTGTGCATAACCAACCTTTGCCTGTTTGTAACTCAGTGTAAGGGGTAGAATAAAGACACTGTATTTTACACTTACCTGTGTGTCTGAGTCTTTCTCAGTAAAGCCGATCACCCACGATCCTGAACTAACAAATAAAAGTGTTTCAACACACAGGCAATGCCTATAAAGTTAAGTTACAACTGTTATTCTCGTAAAGTTACAACTTTACTCTAGTAAAATTACGAGCCCTTTCCCTTAAATGTACGGCGGTATTGTCGTAAATGTACGACTTTATTCTCAAAATCTGATTATTCTAATAGTCCATCTTTACAGGCATTGCCTGAGACAGCTATAAACACAGGGGACTTGTGTGACCTTTGGCCTCAGTCAAAAGTATTATTACGACTTTAAATCTCATAAAATCAAGAGTTTCGACTTTTCATCTGAAAATCTTATTTTTAACGTGGCCCTTATACGCCGTCGTAAGTATGAATGCTAACAGCTTATACAGCAAGAATAACATCGCTAGCTAGTTAGCTAATTAAAGTCTTTGTAAGGCTAACAAACATGCTACCCACAGCTCCCCTAAGTGTTTTCATATCTTAGAACGCCATAACTTGGCGCCATTTAGGAAGGGTTAATGCATCGACTTACCTGGCTGTAAGTATCCTTCAGAACACGTCGAACGAGCGGCCTGTCGATGCCGCCATTGAAGAAACTTCAGCGGCTTTTGGTACGTCATTTTACCGTCACGTTGGCGCCAACCGGAAGTACTTTGAACACGACAAGGGCGGGGGGGTCACTTGCACAATATCGTCTTCAATATCGTCTTTTTAACACTTTCATTATGCTACCACTGTTTAGTAAAACAACTTGTTATGTTACTGTATAATGAATTTTATATGTAGTTTGTGTTTACTGTCAAAAAATCCGATTAACCCCTATAAAATTTGGTGATCTTTAGGACCCGGGGGAAGTCTAGACTGTGCACCGGGTGGTGATGTGCGATGCCACTGATTTAATTTCCAATCGATACTGAGTAAAGTTCAAGCTGTCGATACAGATCCGATACCGATACTTTTTGCAAATTCACCTAATGTGTCTTTTAAATTTAGAAAGATTCACCATGTAGTCAAGCTAAAATACAACAAGAGAAAAAGACAGAGGGCAGAATCATATAAAATATGTGAAAGCGGTGTTTTAAACAACAAACAAGAAGACAAGTAAAATACAAAAACCATTAAAATCAAGCATTTATTATTTAAGAAGTACTACAACAATTAAAACGTCATTCACAATTCACACATGGCTGCGTTTACTATCTAGTAAAAAAACATTTCAGACAAACATTAGCTCACATGACTGGCGTATTAAAAGCATCGATATTTTGACTTGAGAATCAATTTTAGCACTCGCATCGGAACTGTCGATATTGTAGTATCGATCCGCACATCACTACTTTCTGTACAAAAAGGACGTCAAACATTTGGCAACAAATACAAGCGAAATCAATGACATTATTTTTCAGATTTCATACCCATGCGAATACTCTCAAACAGCCCGTTTGTTCGTGAAATGTGAATATATTTTGACTTTATTGAGGATTACACTGGAAAAGTTACATTATTATTCAAAACTCCCTTTTTGGAGATCGTTTGAACTTTTTGCGGACATATTTTTGTTTACCTTTTGATAGGCTTCCAGTAAAATATTCTGTGTATGTTTCAATATCCATTGGCAGAGGGCAGTTTATTTACAATGTATTTCTTGTTCATGGTGCATGGCACATTCCCAATATTTCTGAGTGTACAGTCACAACTAACATTAAGTATAAGCACCACGGCATGATGCAGAAATGAAAAAAATGGTACAAAGTATGCTATTGTTGTGATGCTTCACTGAAAGGATAAGGTGCTCTACCAAGTAGCCATCCCTATAAGGCAGGTTCATGTCCAGCAGTTCCAAGTGGTGCCTATTGGAGGCGCTCCTGATTCCACTGAGTGTGAACTATGTGGTATTCCCGAGGAGGAGGGATCAATCCACATGCATTTCCATACAGCATAGGAAGGCGTCATGGCTTATGACAATAACCTGAAGTAAACAAAAACAAACACACACGCATGCATTAGGTATGCTTGTAAGACTTACATGGGGGTTTGACTCTTGGAGAGGTCATGCTTCTCACCAAGAGAAACGGGAGTAAATATATATTTCCCCACGCTTCACAATCACATTGGATGCATGTGCTGTGATATTTAGCCCAGGAGATGGCGCCTCCTCCTCACCACCTTTAAAAATGGGACACATGCACCTCACAAGTGTTCTGTATTGTATGACACAAACAGGACTGGTGACAGTTTCAGGACATCCACGATAACAAGTGCCCGTCTATAATAGGAAGTACAAATTGTGCAGCAGTTTCTCTTTTTTGCACCCATTTCACTAAGGAGCAGCTTCACCAGGCAGTTTCATACTACAGTATACATGATGTTCAATTGTATTAGGTGTTACTTCAGATTCATGACATCACTTACAGAAACACAGAGCACATTACAAATCTTCCCCAACAGGGCAAATCAACGCAATAGATTTGGGTCACCTATATCCTGTAAAGTGGTGATTTCCGAAAATCAATTCTGATGCAATGACCAGCTTTTAATGACCAGTCTGCCCTGAGGGCCCATTCTGTGCACAAGCTGATTAGAAGGAAATTGAATAATGATTATTGATAATGATTCTGTTGCTGTTTTGTTAAATGAAGCAAATGTGGGGACTAAACTTGGACTGGTGTAATACAGTATAAAAAAAACATGTGACATCTCAGATGATTTTGCCAATATCATTAGGATAATCTTGCCATCCCATGTTTATTCTGGCCGCTCACCACTTTCTCCCTTTTTCCTGCCCACAGTGGCTCGATGACGCTTTGGTGACCTCAGATGACGTCAGCAGCAAATGCACCCTATGAGTCAAACAGACACACCTCACTTCTACAGCACATTCTATTTTTACTTTTATTGTATTTGCGATATCCCTGTGTGGAGTTTGCGTGCATGCGTGGGTTTTCTCCGGGTACTCCGGTTTCCTCCCACATTCCCAAAAAATGCATTTTAGGTTAATTGGCGACTCTAAATTGTCCACTGGTATGAATGTGAGAGTGAATGGTTGTATGTCTTTGTTTGTCTATATGTGCCCTGCGATTGACTGGCGACCAGTCCAGGGTGTACCCCGCCTCTCCCCCAAAGTCAGCTGGGATAGGCTCCAGCCTTCCCGTGACCCTAATGAGGATAAGCGGTGTAGAAAATGGATAAATGAATGAATGTATTTGCGATACTTTTTCACGTTAGAATATACAATACCATCATGAAAAAAACACTGGCCCTCTTGCATGTGTACAAAGTGCCAAAAGATGCATCCGTATGTATTAGCACTTCCAAACGCTGCAGGCTATTCAAAGTGCAAACATGTTGCTTCTTTGTTTGTGTACTTACAGATTTAGAAATCGTCTTGATTACTCATGAATGTGTGGGTGTGATTACAAGTGTGCTGTTCTGTTGATGTTCTTAGATGTATTTTATGCTGCTATGGTTTCAATCAGCAGTCAGAAGTGCTATCTCCAGGCAAATTAAATGACACAGCCTTGACCCCAGGACAGCTTATCATGTGTTTATCTGTTGCCAGAGTGCTGTTCACCCAATAGCTTGGTATAGAAATCATATGCCTGAAAATGGGATAAAGCATTTCCACAAGCTCATCATGAACTCTTGAAACTTTCGCTTGCTTGTCGTTCTTTTCTGAAACTAAATCAAAGCTATACTCATAGAGGTGGCGTAATAACAGTAAATGAGTCAAGAGCAGCATTGGCACACTGGCTTCACAATGATAGAAAATGTAGAATACACACAGGATAGATAGATAGACACTTTAATTTATTTATCTCCAAGAGAAATTTAGGTTTTAAGAAGCTCTCCAAAGAGAAGATAATAAGAAGAGAGAAATAAGAAAATAGAATAGAAGGATGAATAAATAATACGTAACTGTTCACTTCCAATTTGTAGTGTAATAATACATAACAATAAATAATATTATTCAATAAATAATAAATCGTATTAATACATAATAATATAAAACAAGATTAAGTCCAGTCCTGTGTGTGTTTTTATCGGTGCACCTCCATTGTGTTGAAAAGTCACGTGGCGTGGCTTGGGGGAGGAATGATCCTCTCAGTCTGTCAGTGGAGCAGGACAGTGATAGTAATCTGCCACTGACAACACAAGATCACCACCAACAAAAAAGACAAAGAGAATGTTGAAGATGCACAGGCCTAAATATTCATACAATGGCTAGATATTGAGATATATTTATTGAATGAGTATATTGTGGCTGCAAATGACACAATAAAACTGCAACAGATGTCAAGACATTTTGCTAGATTATATATAAATTTGGAAACACTCATTTTCATTAAAACATTAACATTAAAAACAATCATAGATATTATATGAGGTACTGTATATAACAGGAGAATCTATGCCACGCAATAAAAACAACGAATTTGTTAATCTTAAAATGAGTTATTTTCATCGGTCTTTTTTATTAAAGACATTTTAAGGCACAACCATGTCAAAAAACCACCATTACTAAAATGCATCCATTGTCATCCTCAGTACAGGTGAGAATAATTTATGTATATATATTTGTATGTTTAATCTATGCTAAGATAGAATGGCTGATACTGCCCCATTTGCTAATAAACTTACCTTCCTGGATCCAATACATCGACTTAGCCACTCCAATTAGGCTGTTGTATGTCTGGAAGCTTCCAGTCACAAGGGACTGCAGGGACCATCTGCGACCATGGTTTTGGACAAGGAGGGATGCAGCAGGCAGGTCAGTCAGCTTGCAACTCTCACCTCCGCAGGGAATGTGCATTTTTCAGAGTCCGTGTCGGCGCAGACATTGAGGAGGATGATGTAATGTCTTTTAAAAGTGGTATTCTCATATGGATTTAGAGCCACGATTCCAGGCAAAAATTGGTGCAAAACTTTGCCCAGGTAACTTGATGATCTTCGGGGCAAATTTAATTTACTGTAATGAAGTTTCTTGCTTTGAAACAGAGTAACAATGCCTGAAAGAAAGCACCAAAGCATTAAGGGATAATCCCTCGTCGTGTTGAAGAAGTCACACAATGTAATTGATACCCCAAAAATTACAAAACTTCTACAGCAGCGTATATGCGGCATCGTGCACAAAGTAAGACAATGTATCTTCTCAAAGAACAAACCATGAATCATTCTTAAGAAAGAAAGCTTTATTTGTGATTTATAAACAAAACACATTACCACTGTTTCCATTTAGGTCGGATCAAAGGCAAAAAGGGAATGGATGTAAATGAAGTTCACTATTTCACGGTCACAGTTGATGAGCGGGTGAACAAAAAAAAAAAAAGGGAAAGGTGGGGAGCGGTTCAAACAGATCTGGGCTGGTCCGCATTAGGGACCGCACGTTGCCACCATAGTTCACCACCATACATTGGGAAAGAATGACAGCATGAAAGCTCACTAAATACAAGCGTACACTACATATACTTTTTTCACACCGTTTTTTTTTTTTTTTGGTATTTTTTTCAGAAGAATGAAAGGGAAGTGATAGCTCATCACAGGATCATACATATTTCAGTTACAATATTACAGTGTTAGATCATCATGTCAAAGCCAGACACAGAAAGTGTTTTTTTTTTTTTTTGCTCGTTTTCAAAAGCGGAAATTATCAAGTCTGGGGGGAAAAAAAGTCGCGTTAAAAAGGTATCACACTATAGCATTACAAATATCGAAAAAGGGTTAGTGGATGGCGTACAACACCTGCGGAGCGTGACGATGGTAAATACATTGATGTTTTGGCATAGACAAGAGAAGTACATACAAATATTTTCCGTGTGAGTAATGAAGAACCGAAATGATAATACAAAAAATAATAAAATCATAACTATCTATTTATATATATATTTCTCTATATAGTATGTGTTTCCTTAGAGCAGTACATGCAGCAGTCACTTATTGCAGTGACATCATACTGGGCCGCACGGCTTTGGGCGACGTGTAAGAAGTTACAGGCAGGGACAGGGGGACCAACAGAAGCATGGAGGCCCGCCTCAGCCTCGATGCCTCATGCGAGAGGACTGGTGGGATATAGCTGTTGACAGGGAATCCTGGATGCCAGATTTATTTTTGAACAGATTCAATTGGTGTAGATCTAGGAAGTCTACGTTACATTTACAGCGTACATAAAAGCTAGATGCGACTCTGATCATAACAATCAATTATCCTGTCTTGCAAACTTAAGGGGAGCGGGCCAGCCCACGGCACCCGCCTCCTCGATTCCTGCCCGGTCCTTCGCCCCTGTGATTTTTCTTGTTTGTCAATCCCACCTGATTCCCTCTTAACTGTAACGGCGGCAGACAAACAGGAAGTGAACGGCGTAGTTTAGTATTCACAAGTTAATAGCACTAAACCGTTTTGCACAATTAGAGAGTTCAAGGTGTACAACCCCTCCCCCCGCCTTGAATGGGCCTCATCCACATTACTCCATGCTGTTGTCAGCACACCACAATGTTCAAAACAGGCCCTTTTCTCAAGATGAATCCTGAGCCGTGGGGGTAAGAGGGTGGACATGCAAGAATCAGGGGGACATATGCAAAAATGGCAGAACATGTACTGTGAATCTCTTTAGAGAATTAAGGAAAGTAGGATGACTTTGTCATGGCATGAAGAGGCAGTCATTGGGGAGAAGGGGGTTGGGATCAGGGTTTGTGGCAGATTCGGGGGAGCACAAGCAGGTAAAACGTTGTAAAGGTATCAGGTAAGGACTGGTTGCTACCAAACATTCAAAGCAGAAAGCTTTCAGCTTTTGCTGCAGCATGGGGGGGATAAGAGAGGGCGTTATCAAAATCTCAAGATTCTGTGAATAATATTCTGCTTGTTTTCTTCAGAGTCCACTGACCAAAATCCGGACTTCTTCTCAATGACCCTCAGGTGAATGTGAGGTCATCTTGCCCTACCCAGAGCTCTCTGCATCGGGCCTCCGGCTGGAGGGGTAGCGCCCTTGGGTCCTTTAAAAGCAGTGAGCAAATACAGAGTGAAAGCAAAGGGATGCTCCGTCCATCCTGAGAGTTGATGTGCACCCCTTAGGTGACAAAAAGCTTGCAGTGTCAAATTAGCACATGATTTTCTCTTCTTTTTGTATTTCTCTCTCCGGGTCTCAAGTGCTTTCAGTGTCCACACGGCAAGGTGTGTGTTTGCGTGTGTGAGCATGCGTGCATGTGGATTCATTTGCGATAGCAGGAAACACTGTTGGTAAGTTAGGACTCTGCTGTAGTGTAATGTGAGTGTTAGCCTTAGTTTCAGTGACTCCCCTGTGCTATTTACAAGTAGTGTGTGAGTGTGTCCAGCTCCAGAATGCACTCATATAACTTCATATATGACCTCATCCCTCTTCTTTTCTCTTGGCTGGCACAGCG
This sequence comes from Oostethus manadensis, assembly GCA_024372805.1. Taxonomy (NCBI): domain Eukaryota; kingdom Metazoa; phylum Chordata; class Actinopteri; order Syngnathiformes; family Syngnathidae; genus Oostethus; species Oostethus manadensis. Next base: position 2,995,704 of record QODF01000010.1, read on the forward strand.
CCTTTTGTTGTTCTTTTGTCTTCTCTCACAGAGAATGGTTTGTCATTATTGGGGAGGGGGTAATACAGAGGTGCCAACACGCCCAGGAGGCAAAATAATCAAGAGTTGCTACTTCTAAGTATGTTGAAGTTGACGTAGAGTGTATAGGCACATCATGGGGTGTGGCTCAAAATCAATCTTCTTATTGTTTATCAAGGCAAGATCAATAATTTACTTCAGCCGCACTAGGCAGAAGGTAACTGTAACCTTGGTAAGGCCAGGTTAAATACAAACAAAATAGGGTTGAAGAAGTTATTCACATTTTCTTTTTGCCTAGTGGATTTTGGTTGGTACCTCTGTTTTAGCAACACCCTTTTTTTCTCTTTGCCAATTTTCTCTTTCATCCCCTTTACTCGTCATCATCCTTGCCCTTATCCTTCTTGTCTTTCTTGTCCTTCTTCTTCTTTTTCTTCTTCTTGGCCTCCTCTTTCTTGCCAAAGGTGATAAAGTCGCTCTTGTCATCCTCTCCTCCCTGGTTTTGTCTGATGGATATTATGGCAGGGGATCCAGGGATAATGAACGCCTCTGGGGGAACTTCGCCGGGTTTGAGGTGCTGCGGGGGTGCGCCGGGACCCCCGGGGCCATAACGAAAGTGCCAGCTGTTGCTGTCGACTCCGGCACCCATTGGGGGTGACACCTCTCCCCCTTCAGCATCTGAAATAGGGATACAGAGTAGTTTAATGTAATAGTTTCAAAACATCTGGGACTACTGCATTTTTCTCTTGTCTTTTGTGACACAACATATATTACACCAATATATTTGCGCGAGATCCCAATGTACATTAATTTGTAATGATTACTATTGGATTTAATCAATGATTTACGTGCTAATTCTTTATTCAGAGATTAACTGCAGCCTCGTGTTAGGCGATTAACAAAGCTTACTGATGACAGACTAATCTCTTTCTTGAACTAAAACCTCCCAAGGCTGTTCACCTGCAGAGATGTGTGCACGGTTGACGGTATTGTATAAGCAATTGACCACAAACTAAGACTATTTTTTCCAGGAGATGGGGACATGAGAGTAATTTAAGCAAAATTAATTATGTGTAAACAACAGCAAGGATACCTAAGATGTCTCAGGTGTGGCCACCCAGTATTCTGCAGGTTAGTAATCTGAGACCTGGTTCTACTGAACTGACCAGTACTATATCATCCCTAATGCAGGGAGAATGGGTGTGAAATCTTGCAAAAGACTTCCAAGGTTACTAAAGGCACTCTATAAATGCATGACATGCATGAAAAAATGCTACTTGTGGTCCTTGTGATAGTTTCTCATATATTTATTTAACGTTTGGTATCCAAACGGGTTGGAAATGGTCATTTACAGAACACATGTATAGGTGTAGTGCACACTAGCACAAAAAAGCCCTTTAAAAACACCCATACTTTATTATAAAATAAGCATTTCAGAATGGAAAGCATTCATCCACGCAGAAGAAACTGTGTCTGGAAAATGAAGTCTGACCTAAAACTATGTTCCATCCATCCCTTTATTCAAGATTATTTATATAACATATAGACTTAACACCATTACAATATAAATGTTATGTCAAGGGTAAAGCTATACATGAATGTGCACATGCATTACTTAATAAATATTAATAATATTATTATTATTATTATTATATTTTCTAGATTTTGCACATAAGGACTTAAGTTCATAGTAATGTGATAAAACTGGGTATGTGGATATATCTGTGCAGTTTACTAATACTGACAAACCTTCTTTCATCAGCTCTGAAGTGCGTGATGACTCAAATATGTTTCATTCTCCCCTAATCCAAGTTTGGGATTCCGTATCACATTTTGCACTGACTAACCGTGAAGTCTGCTTACTGGACAGGATTCATGGACTAAATCTGTTCTGAACATGACATGTCCCACTCGGCATACAATCCTAATCTGTCGGAGGCACGCAAAGTCGCAAAAATCACAGCAGACAATTAAGGACGCAGGAGTCACAGCCATTTTTAAAGGTTTCCCGCTGTTAATAAATCTTTATTAGGGCCCCCAAGTGAAGACATGACCCTGTTTTGTTAATCTAAAAATAAAGGCAGACAGAGGGAATAATGCATTATAAATGGAAAATGCAGTGAAATTAAGTCTAAGTGCTGCTTTGACTGGAAGAAATTAATTGTCTAACTATATGTGAGAATTTGATGAGACACCAGTGGCCCCCATGCCAACATAAAGTCATAAACAAAACCCCAGAGAGTGCTGAGTCATGTCGGGAACCAGACAGATGAAAAAAGCAAAGCAAGGAAGAATAGGTCTCTTAAAAAGGACAAGTAGCAGTGCCGGCTTATATAGAACATTCAAAAGAAATACTTTCAAAACAGCTTTCAACTTATTTGTGCACTTCACAGTTAAAAGGTTACTTAAAGGATTGCCCCTCCATTTAATAGAGCTTTTTGGATGGAAAATATGTGACGATGAAACAGATTATCAATCCATGCATCCATTTTCTACAACATTTGTCTTTATTAGGGTCACAGGTCACTTCTCTAACTCCAGATGTTAGGCGGAGTACATCTTGGACTGGTCGCTAGTCAATCACAAAGCACATACAGACAAACAACCATTCACACTCAATCACTGGACAAGTTAGTTAGTGTATGTTTTTTGAGGTGTGGGTGGAAGTACTCGCAGAAAACACACTCAAGGGGACATGCAAAGACCATACAGAATTGCCCCAATGGAGATTTGAAACCTTAATGTCCTGCAAAGTCGACCAGTAAGACATCTTTTTCCCTGAGAAAAAAAATCACAGGTCGATCATCGTCCTGGAACAGATTGTGTTCAGTCTTCATGTTCCCGCTTGCCTCCGCTCTTACCTCCCAACCCTTGCTGCAACATCCGTCAACTCACTCCAAACTAATCCTGACACGGCCTTTGCAGGTTTGATGGTTGATGCAGAGCAACACTTTCTCTTTGCTTTCCTTCCTGTACATAATCTCCTCCTTCTCCTGTCCCTGACATTCATTTACTCTGACCTTTCATGCAATCTAGCGTGAAAACACAGCAGTTGCTTTTTAATCATGCACATCAGTGTTGATTGTGAGTGTGATTAGATGTTATAAACTCCATCCACCGATCAATGACGCACATTAGAGACAAGCAAAACGTGAATGCACTGGCATCACAGAGTGCAAACGGTCCTCAGTCTTTGCCCAAACAAAGCAAAACTGTGAGGTCTAGAGCTGCTCAAGGTTTTCACAGCCACTTAAATCAGCCTAGCTCCATTTTGCCACGTCTATTTAATTCATTCACCATGGCCGGCCAGTTGGGCAAGAGCGCAGCGTTACATAACAAACTGAAGAGAAAGGAGGCGAATGCGATAAAGATGGACCAGGATGTTGATATGCTGATAGGAAACATGATGCTCTCGACAAAACGAGAGGAGGAGGAGGTAATTTTCACTAAACAACTACATAAGGTGTAATGTCTTTTAAAAAAAAAAATACAATTAGAGACCACACCCTTTTCAGTATGGAGCCCAGGTAATAAATAATCATTATTTTCCTCTTATTTGTTGAAATTAACTAATGTTATATTTTAACAGTAATCTTGTGCATGCTGCTCTGGGCGCCTGTGTGCATCTAGTTGGCTTTCATGCCAGGTTGAACACCTTGATTTGGCTTCCCTGCTGAATCAAGTGGCAGATGGTGGATTAGTGATCCCAAAGGAGACGCCTTGCATTCAGCAGTAAACAAACTGTGTGATGGAGCTTGTGTATACTTAAAAAAAAAAAACTCTACGGATCTGCTAAGAACTGTTCTGCATCAAATAGATCTTATCTAAAACAATAGAACAATAGGTTGCCTGAATATTTCTATTCAGAATATAATTATGGATGGTGCATATCTATTTCCTGACTGAGGAGTAACTAAAATTATGTGAAAATTTGATGTTTCAACTGGTCTGTCATCACTCATTCCTAATTAGACATTGTGGATGGAGGAAGACGCATACATCTGTCATACAGATGAAAATCCAAGGTCAAACATGCCAGAGGTCATAAACTGAGAATTTGAAAAACATCAGCATATAACTCACTAGACATCAGTTCAGTGAGCAGTGTCAACAAACCAGCCTCAACAAGCGATGAATATACAGTGCACCCAGTTTCAGTCAATGCTCCCTTGACTGGCTGACTCATGTCGATATAAGTGGTCAACAGTAACGCAACCTAGAATAGCCTGCACATTTACTTGCAAATTCACTCGAGACATGGGCAAAAGTAACGTTTTTGAGCACATCGCAGTTTGTTGCTATCGTTTTCTTCCATTTGTACATTTTTTATTTGGATTCTTCTCTTTTCATGGTAGTTCTTAGGCTTATCTAATAGACCTGCTTCAATAATGTCCTTGTGTGTCGAGACTACAATGACAATAAAGTTTTGTTCGTGGGCAAATCTTTCTTCCTCAGGCTAATCTTAATACTTTTATTTTGCAGATTACTGTGCACTGAACAGGAAGTCAATGTGTGCATGTTCTAATGCTGTGTTACTTGACATTAGTGATGTTGCTGTTGTTGTTCCACGCTGCTTAGTGATAATGATGAAGTAAGAAATTCTACAACACATGTCAACATAAACTGACCAATTTAGAAATTACCCCTATGAGTTTCAGATTTTACGTTGACAAAAGAGGTTGACCATGTGTGACTATGTCAGGTCAAGTGCCATGTATTATGTACTAA
>QODF01000010.1:3000569-3015943 GCA_024372805.1 Oostethus manadensis
ATATATATATATATAGCTGGTCTCGATAAATTGACATGTGCATGCGTGTTTGTTTTCCTCTCTCTCTTTCTTTACCGCAGGCTGGATGACAAGAGGCTTCACTTTGCACACTGGTTACGTTAGTTTCATTAGTTTCATGTTGAACGTTGGATATGTGTCTCCGTCGCAGTTAAAGTCACATTGGCAGTTGGATATTCGCTTCGTTACAACATCAGTAGACCCCTCTCACTGTGCCCAGACTGCTCTCTCTCTCTGGTGATGCTGAGAGCTTGCATGGACCGCTCATTCAACAGCGGCATGTCCTCACAAACACTAACCAGCCCTCTCCTGAACTGAACATGTCGAGGCGCCAACCGGAAACATCGGCTAAAGCCTGTTTAATGCTTACCGCGTCGACAAATAAACTTTGATAATTTGTATGTCTATGTGTGCCCTGGACCCGTCCAGGATTTACTCCACAAATCCCGGAGCTGGGACCCCTGCAACCCAATAGTGAGGATAAGCGGCATAGAAAATGAATGGATGGATGTTACTTAACACAGAATGTAGAACAGCTTGATCCTGGATCAGGTTTATATTCTATTCTATTTCCATTACTTTGTTTATAATTCCAAAAAAATCAAAACCAAGACGGCATTTTGATCGGGTTTCAGTGTGTACCCTGTCCTTTAAGTTGATTAATATTAGTATTATTTTACTGCCTCTGTTCAGTTGTATAGTTTAAATGTGTGTGTGTGTGTGAAGGATAAGGAAAGCAGCATGGCTGTCTCCAGTACCTCCCCAGTGAATGTGGGTCACCCTCCTGCTCTCATCCTTGTTTTCCACTTCATACCTCCATTTCTCCTTTTACAAACACGCCCATTCTTCCTCTTTTTCCTCTCTCTAGGAGCAATTAATTTGACACCTCCGTTTGTCCTTCCCCCGCTTTCACCATCCTTTAGCCAACACCATATGTTCACACTTCCCTCTATCTGACAGCCCCCTCCCTCGCCCTTCTCTCCCCTTGTCGATAATAGGTTGCCGTGAATGGTTGCCGTGGAAACAACATCCTCCTGGTGAAGCAGTGGGACATTGGTAGGAGTCATAGTGACAGAGGCTGATACAGAATAATGCCGCAAGCTCTCACTCATTTTTTTCTTTTTTTCGCCGTCTGTCCCACTCGCCCACAGCAACAGCCGCCGCGTTCAGCCTCCTGTTTCCCTGGTAGATGCTTCCTTCAATCCCATGGATTCACCATCCCTTCCTCACATAGCCAACACCACTGTTTTTATCATTAAATGTTCCATTTCCTTGCTTTGCCACACCACCTCGCCTCTATATGTCCTGAGAGTTGCACAGATCTCTCTGAATCCCTGCGTGCCCTTCTTTTATAAGGAGAGCACCGACAGAACCCCGATTTCATTAATGTGAGTCTGTTAAGCTGGGTGTGGACTGCGCTCCATCTGTCACAGCAGGCGCAGCACACTAAGCAGGCAGCCCAAACATGTATGACACATTCCAAAGACAAAAACAGACAGGGCAATGCAGATATAGCCGGCATTAATTCATAACAGTAACAACAAGTACATCTACATGTGCAAAAACAGGAAGGGCCTGCTAATCACACACATTGAAGAATAAAATTGCAAGTGGTCCCCACCTGAGGGCTGCAGCTTGCCTACCAAACAAGTCAACTTAGTTATAAATAGCAATGCCTATGACTCATCCTGATGTGACAGGCCACTTTAAATCAATATTGCTGTCTCTCTCCTACCTGAGTTATGCTAGACAGCACTTTTTCTGAATGTCAGACCACAAACATATAATTTGTCCTGAAGCAAGCCACTCTAGAAAATGTCTGCTTTTCAAATCTCCTGACATTCTGTACCTGAAATTATTATTGTTAATTCAACTGAAAGGGTATTTCACCCTAAGCTAAAGAGACTTTCAGGTAAAATTTAATCAGGCCAAAAAAGAAATAAGGACGAACCAGGGCGAATGTTTGCCCGATGTTGTTATAAATCCTCACGGCTGACACTACAATCGCCTGTTCTGCTTTTCCATTTGTAACCATCTGTGTACAGGTCTTCACATTTGGAAGTGTTTTAAAACTTGGGCCAAGACAAAAAATAAAAAAAGAAATCAATGCTTAAGCGGAAGAGGCTGTACGTGCATATAAACAAGGTCAGTGGATTGTGTGTAGGCAGCTTGACACACCAGGCAAAGAGTTCACGCAGAAAATAGAAAATAGTATGGAAGTTAAACTCTATACTCATACTTAAGATGTCCATTTGCCTTAAAGTTGCTGTCTGCCTTGGTTAAGTACTGTAATTCTAACCCTCGAAAACTCTACTTGTGTATTCCACCCACTTCCTGTTCTGATGCTGCAAGTCAAGCCCCAAGTGACACATACACGTGCATGAGTTATGTTTGTTGTCAGCTAACAAAGCGGTTTAGCAAAGTTTTGCTAGTAACGTAAGCCATCATTGCATGTACAGTCATCCCTCGCTCCATTGCGGTTTGAATTTTGCGGTTTCACTCTATTATGGTTTTTCAAACTTATATTCATTATTACATCACCCTGTTTTGTGATTGAGTACGGCCTATAGCTAGTCCAAAAAATGCATATTGAAGCAAATGTTACATATTTTTGCCTGAATTAAGCATTGCGAGACAAGCTCCAGAGTTGATTGCAAGAACAACAGGCTTTTATTGCAGGTTTAAAGTATCTCACATCAGTCAAAATAATAATAATTATTATAACATAGTAATAATAATAATAATAATGAGAATAAAAACAACACTGGTTACTATTGTGACCATATTCCAGCTAAAACTCACCCCCAACGTCACTTCCTATCTACATGTCCAGAAGACATTTAATGCAACACACACGAGCAGTCTTACGTCTTAAATTAATTATTTTCTACACAAATATATATTATTTTGGTAAAAATTAATGTAATTCTGACCATATGAGTGTTATTTCATGTTTAGAAGGCTCTAAAAATGTTAAAAACTGTATTTGTTCAATTGTAAACAAGTTTTTTATGCCACAACTACAAAAATATTTCATTTATAAAAAAGAAATACTACTCTGCGGAAATTCACTTATCATGGTCGGGTCTGGAACCAATTAACTGTGAGAGTCAAATAATTACTTTATATAACCACAGAATTAAGCCAAAGCGTCAGTTTAACTTAACAAATTGTGACAAATGTAGACATTTTCTTTTCTTTGCCAAAGATGGCACAGATATACGCTTAACAATATACAGTATTTTCCCATTTCGTTGCAAAATGTACTGAATATTGACATTTCTACTGCATTGCACTAATTCTGTGCGGCTGCAGAGGTCAAAAGTTTGGAATAGTATGATGATTTAATACACTGATGACCTGAACAAGACAACAATCAACAAAACAACAGATTAGAAATGATACTGACAATGGTCTAACCCAACTTTCTTATTTTGTAGGCTAGCATATTTTTTGGACCGTAAACCACTACTTTTTTCCTACACTCTGAACCCTGCGGCTTATGAAATAAAATACTGATTTCTTACGACGACGTATCAGGACCAACATTTAAAAAAAACGTACGTTTCGGAGAATAGAAATCGTAATATTTCGAGATTTAAAGTCGTAAAGTTACAAGAGTAAAAGTCGTAATTTTAAAAACAAAACAAGACAAGCTTTTATTTATAAAGGGACAGCAAAACAGAGGAGTTGGTCACAACCAGGTTAGTATATGTATGAAATGACTTTACTGGAATTTTATTCCAGTAAAGTTATGTTTTCACTCTCGTAATATGACGATCATTTCTCGTAAATATACAACATTATTGTCGTCAATTTACGACTTAATTCTCAAAATCTTGATTATTTTAATGCTTCTTATAACAGGCATTGCCCGAGACAGCTATAAATGCAGAGGGCTTGTGTGACTCTTGACCTGTGTCAAAGGTTAAATTACGCCTTTTTTCAAGTACAATTAAGACTTTAAATCTCGTAATTCCCCACGACCCTAATGAGGACAAGCGGCATAGAAAATGAATGAATGAATGAATCTCGTAATTTTACAACTTTAGATCTCGTAAATGTACTACTTTTAATTTAACATGTTTAAATGTGCAACCAAAACTTGTTCGAACGTAATCCCTAAAACACGATTGTTTCCCATAATGCACTAGGGTTTGGGCATACGCGGAGGCCTCTAGCGTGTAGAAGAAGACGACGCTAGTTTTTGACACACTCGAAGAAAAATGCAGCATGAAACGCAAACTATTTTATTATTTTTCCAAACCTCATCATGGAAATGAAAAGCAACATTGAGAGTGACAGAGAGACTGAAATTGTGTGTGACGGAGATGTTCTGAGGCTCTTCAACTCTTCAAAGACGACTGAAAAAGACGACTTGCGTGGTTTCAGTGAACAGGATGAGGATGAATGAAAACAATGAATTTTCTGTTACGTTTGAGCCGTTTTACTGCCGTGTTACATGCAATGTTTAGAAACAAGGTATATAAACATCCATCCATTTTCTATGCTGCTTATCCTCATTAGGGTCGCGGGTATGCTGGAGCCTATCCCAGCTGACTTTGGGTGGGAGGCGAGGAACACCATGGACTGGTCGCCAGTCAATCTCAGGGCACACGTATATAAACAAACATTCAAAAAATCTATGTCTTCTTTTTTTTCCTGCTTATCCCTTCTGTGTAAATACAGTATCTAATTTCACAACATACTGGTATATATCCGCGGCAAATAGTCCGGTGCGGCTAATATATGTAAAAAAATATATATATATTCTAAAAACTTAGTGGGTGCGGTTTATTTTCCGGTGCGCTTTATAGTCCAAAAATATATTATATAAAATATATCAATAAATATTATTGGAAATGTAACAAGCCTACATGTAATTGTAGTAATCTCTACCCTCACATCTTCCTTATCATTTTTATTTCCCAGTTTTCTATTTTGTTCATGTGAACAACAAACGTGTTTTCTGGTGCCCTTCTAAAACTGTGTTGTGCTGTGTTTAAAGGTCAAATGCTTAAAATGACTTGAGATACTGAATTCCATGTATTCATCGTCACGACACAATGCTTCAAATGTCATTTCCTCCTGTCTGTTGACAGGAAATGTGTTGAGGGGAATTTGTACAAAGAAATGCACACATGCAGGAGTATTTGCACGTAAATGAATGAAAAATAGATGTTTACTTTGCCATTGCCAAGGTTGGTTAGGTGTTGATGGGCTGACTGATTCTTACCAGCAGCGCTGGATGCTGTGGGCCAGTTCTGGACAAGAACCCCCTGGGCTCCCTGCATCACTGATTCTTCCATATGCACTGAGCTAGAACAAAGAAAAAAAATCAACATGTTAGATGTCAAGACTCCTGCTATATCAGTAATTTATTGAGCAATATGTTTGTAATTGGGGTTGTAGTTCGTAGTAGTACTATAGAACTGCACTGAGGTGCAATAATCACTTAAACACATCTCATTATGATGCAATGGTTCTACAGCAATACAAATGATAAATTATTTTTACAAAAACACAATTCCAATATGTTGCAACTCATGAGATCGAGCAGGTGTATCTACTTTTGTCAGCAACTGTGTGATGTGTTTCATGCCATAAAAAATAACACTACTGGCTTTTGTCTTTTTGCCCATTGGGATTGAGGGTATAAGGTTACAGTAAACCCAAACCCATAAATGCAACTTTCAGACTGGGATTTATGTTTCCAAATCATTTTGTGGATTATGGATTACAGATAGCTGCTCTCACAATTTCACACCGGCTCTTTGGAATTTTAGCAACCTTCCCCAAAGCCACAGCAACAGAGGAGAGCAGCTACAGCAAAGCTAACTCATCATGTTGCCCAACTTTGATAATGATACAGTAACAATTAATCTTTCAGTGCAATAAAGGCCAACATGTCCAGAAAATATGCTATATTATAATCCCAAATAAATATTTTGAAATATGAAATTGCACGATGTCAGCATGAGCATCATCAGGGTACACTGATCAGTTATACCCCTATATATCAGTTATACTAAAACCCATCACACTTATTATTTTTGCTTTATAGTCGCACGATGTGTCATTTTTACCCAATCTAACCCGTTAACAAAATGAGCACAAGCAATTCCTCATAAATCTGCAGGAAATGCCATGCATCGGATTATGAAAAAGGTCAGTGCCATCGTGTGGCAATTGGCGTCCAAAATCTCTTATCAGATAATGTCACAGGAGTGAATGCGTGACCATTCTGGGGAGCAATGCAATACAGGAGGTAGTCGTCCTAAAATACATTAGAGAAAGATTTAACATATTCATCTGCTTCACATAAACATAATCCTTTGCTGTAATTATGAGCAGATCTGCGTAATATATATGACACTCACACAGGCTTCCTGCTCTTAATCTGACATGGCCATTACACCTCACTCATGTAAATAAATATGTTCTTACGTGCAAATGTCTGACGGAAGCACAGAAAGTGTAAAAACTGGGAAAGACACATAAATTTTAGCACCACACACTCTGAGCATTCATGTCTCCTGGACCCAAGCAGTTTGTTCCTGTAATTTATGCAAATTAAGCCTGAACTTGGTTGGGTCCATCTGGTCAGTCAGTAGGTTCATGAGCCCCAGTGACTTATGGGTAAGGTGATCATGGTGCAATCAATCAATTCATCCATGTCTCATATGACATACTTCCAGCTGAGTGCCTGCTCTTCACTGAACACTGTTTGCTCTTCTTGCCTCCTTCTGTCTCTGCTCTTTCTCTTTATAGGTATACTGATATACATTCACTCCCCTGCATAGTCATACATTTATTATCTCAGATTTAAATTTTATATAGTTTTTTATGGAAACTTAAATACAAGGTGGTTTAGACGATGCAAAACGTAGGAGAACAGCTGTATGTAATGTTGGATTTCCCATTGTTTTCAGTTGTTAACAACACTGTTTATTTGGTTGTTCGATAAAACAATTATGTTCTACTACCTAGAAAAGCACAAATGATGTTTGACTCTTTTGCAGAAAATGTCATAATTTACTATATAAGACATAACATTTTTGACTTATTACAACTCTAACACTAATTGGAAAAACTAGCAAACAGCTTGTCCATATTATGCTAGAAGTCTCTTTTTCTTGGATAGAGGATGTTATTTGTGTTGGTGGTGCAAGATTTGGGTGTTTCCCCCAAACCGTCATACTGTGCATATCACGTGGTCATTAGTCTTAGACAAAAGGATGATTTATGGGTAATTTTCATAAAGAAAAAACCCAAGTGGTTGGCTGCTTACCTTTGCATTACACCACCTGCTCTCAGGGAGGCCGAATATCTCCAGTCTGAACTTGGTGCCTTGGGCTGCAAAGAAAGAAAGTGAGAGGAATTAAGCTTTAAGAAACCTAAAGCAGCCGCATTAATAAGTCATGGTAAATCAAAACCGTTGGTGTGCTCCTGCCGTATGGGAGAGACATGAGTGGTGAATGTCAAAGGTTGTTTATTCATGTCCTTTAAAGGTGATAAAATCATAAAAACAAGAAAAATGTCTTTCATTTAATCTCTAAACACATAGTCCATTGTTACTGTGATTTGTAGAATACATTCCTGTAAAATGATTTAAAATGTTAAAATGTTTCTTCTGCATTTTTACTCATTTCATGCAATTTGGTGCAAACTCCCCAGTGCAATTCTTTTCTCTGAATCCTCAAGGCCACAGATTTCACAGGAACACAGTAACCCTGAGTCAGTCTGACACATTTAACCATGGTAACCGATCTACAAGTAACCCTTCAGCCTCCACATCCTCATCTCTTCACCCCTGTGAAGGTCACATTTGTAGGATGCGGACACAAATGCAATCATGGGCCTCACAGGTAACACATAAGACTAGCAGACAAATAGAAGTTATCTTGCAATAGCATCCTTGTACTATTACTAAATACATACAAATCAAACCCTCATAGCTGCCATTCCTGTGGTGCAAAAAAGGGCTGATCACATCACCAAATTGGAATTACATTTTCTCTCGACTGAGGGCATACATGATTCTCTCTGCTTGGCCATGCAGTACATAACCGGCCCATTTGCAACCTCATTTCCTTCCAGTGTGACATATGTACACTTGCTGCGGAGGCTGTGTTGACCTTTATGAGTCTGTAGTGGTCATTCATCAACCTTAAAATCTAATATTCTGGTCCTAATGAGAGAAGCCTGGAATTCGTCCTGTGAAGGATTACAAAGTACTGCGGTATTTTAGCCGAGACAGGCACCCAAACAGAAATGGCTGACTAGATTGGCATTAAAATGGGGAAAAATGCAGCATTAAACACCTAAGACTAACACATTAGACTACATGCAATGTGAGGCCTGGTTGTCCACAAATAGGAATAAACAGCTTTACTAAATGGTTGTCCTATTGCAGCATGAACATAGCCGAGGGCAGGCTGGTCTGCCTGACTGTGTAGTGTTTGCTGGAGTAAATGAGAACACACACACTCGACGGACTCGCACAAACACACACCAGGTACAAGCATCTGGAACCAAAACACGTCTGCAGTGTGTTGTGCTCCCCAGGGAAGACTTTTACTGTATGTGAAAATCACCAAGGGATGATGAAAAATGAATCAGAAAAGCTCCGTGGAGTGTTAGTATATAAACCAGAGCAAGATATTGATTATTCCTCAATTGCTCAGCTCACTTTTCCCGTCCTTTCCTCTTGTCTTCCTCCTCTCTGTGAATGAACACTTTTAGCATGGATACAAGGCTCGCACCTCCGCCATCAACCAGGCATCCAATCACATAGCATCCCCCGCCCTGGCCGCCCGAAGCCAGCCAATCCACTTTCAGCACCTATCGCTATCAGTTAATAACAGAGTGAGAAGAACCATGACTGGCATTTAATGAGGAATGAGTGATAACCTTTATCGATTCCGTTGTTGCTTTGTCTTTTGTCTTCTGAACAGACAAACCCATCCATCCATTTTCTATGCCGCTTATCCTCACAGACAAACAAAAAGGGTAAAAGTGACACTATTCAATTTAACCTCAAAAAAGGCTACCAATTAAAATATATGTATATTTACATTTGGTGAGAACAAAGCAATGCAAAAACAATCATTTCTGCCTTCCTTGTACATCAAAATGTATGGTTTGTCTTTCAAGTTTGTGACCGCAGGAGTGTATTTTGATGCAGTGTGCTTTTGGGTATGCAAAGACTGTACTATTGCCCAGACTTTAGAAATGACCACTGAATGCCCTCTGGACTAGTTCATTGGTGCACTGTCACACACAGCCCATGTTGGGTGTGAGGTAAATGGAGAACAGGCTCAATATTCTGGTTGAGGAAAGAATAGATTATGGAGGAAGTGATTGCAGATAGAAAAGAATACTTCATCTAAAATAATTATGCACACGGCCGCTTTACCACCCCAATATACCATTAATAATTCATTCATAGATGGAAAAATCTGCAAACCAGAGAGACACAGAGTGCAAACTCATCCAGTAGAAATTAGACCGCACCAACTCATGTATACCAAACTGAGAAGATGCCTACACTTGATACCGGACAGCAACCAACTATAATAAGCAATTTGTTGGTACCAATAACAAATATATAACTTTCCCTTTAAATGACAAAGTGCCACGCGTTGTCTAACTGTAAACAAAATGACCTAATGAACCTCATTGGACAACTACGCTAGGTTGCCCACAACCAAAGGAATGTTTTTTAACCTAGAGAATTAGAGACTCCGGTTGTTATTTTCTTTTATAGACCACACCCACGGCAACTAAAGGAGACTCAGCAATTAACAGAATAGATATAGATATAGATTGCATTTGCAGCGTAAACTACCTTAAGGCAAACTGAATCAGTTTTCTTTGGTTTGTTCTGAGTAAAAAACCAAAAACAAAAAAAACACAGATCACTGCAGACACACACCTGAATGGCAGTCGCATCTGGCATACTGAGACGGCGCACCACTATCTGGCTGTGTCCACTGTGGCTGGTGACATAGCCCGAACCCCAGGTGCCACTGTGAGGTCGGCCCGTGTTGTAGAACATAAACGTGTCACTTCCCGAAGTCGCCGTCAGGCATGTTTTATAACAGTACGTTTTGGTCACAGACCCATTACCCCGCACTTCTATGTAATGCGGTTCTACTTTAAGGTCGCGGCGCAGGGCCACATTTGTGTTTGCCTGGCCTCCTCCAGCGGGTCTCCCTCCACCTCCACTGCCACTTGATGCACCGGCACTCTCAGGTACGCTCTTCTTCGATACACAACAGCAGGACCCGGGCTGGGTGCAGTAGGCATGACAACGCACGATGGCCAGGACAAAAACAGTAACCAAGAACACAAAGGTAGTGGCACAAAGGGCGATGATGAGGTAGAGAGTGACACGGGAAAACATCAAGGGGCTGTCAGGCCTGATGATGCGCTTCGGGTCAGGGGTCAACTTCGGCAGGAGCTCCATCACGTGCACATGGACAGTTGCGGTGGAGGAGAGAGGCGGCAGGCCATGATCTCGCACAAGAACAGTCAAAGCAAAGGAGGTGGAGTTGTCCTCGATGACACGCCTTGTGGTGCGGATCTCGCCGTTGTGCTCGTGCACCTTAAAGAGGTCAAGCTCCTTGTCTGTGGGCTGCAGGGTGTACAGAAGCCAAGCGTTCTGCCCCGCGTCCCCATCCCAAGCCACCACCTTTGTTACCAACACTCCCGCCTCTGCGTTTTTCAGCAGTGTCTCTGTGGTGTGACTCCCGTTAGAAAGCGGGTACACAATCCTTGGCACATGGTCATTCTGGTCCATAATGTAAACATACACTGTGGCTATGCGGCTTAGTGGTGGCACGCCATTGTCCTGGGCTTTAATCTGAAAGTGAAACTCTCTCAGCTTCTCAAAGTCGAAGGTCCTCAAAGCGTAGGCCTCACCTGTGTCAGCTTTGACGCTGACATAGCTGGCCACGGGGATGCCGTGATTGTTGTCATTTAGGACAGAGTATTTAATGCGTGCGTTTTCACCTGAATCGGCGTCCGTGGCCTTAACGACACACAGTGGCAAACCAGGCTGGTTGTTCTCCGAGATGTAAACGGTATATGATGTCTGTTCAAATCGAGGAGGGTTATCGTTCACATCTGCAACATCAACTTTAAAGGTCATTTGAGAGGACAACGGCGGGCTGCCTCCATCGACAGCGTCGAGGGTGACGTTGTAGGATGCGATGGTTTCCCTGTCCAGGAAAGCAGAGGTGACAACTGTGTAGTGGTTGCGGAAGGACTTGACTTTGAAAGGAGAATGAGACATGATGTTCAGCGTGACTTGCTTGTTGGGCCCAGAATCTCGGTCGTTCACGCCGATCAGAGCGACAACGGTGTCTGCGCGGGCATCCTCACGTACAGGACTGGAGAGGGATGACAGTATAATCTCTGGGATGTTGTCGTTCACGTCTAAAACTTCTACCACTACTTTACAGTGCACCGCCACGGCGGCAGGCCCCTTGTCCATCGCCTGGATGTAAATTTCATATGAGTTTGTCTCTTCATAGTCGATATTATTTTTAACTGTTATCTTCCCTGTGTTTGTGTCCATGGAAAACATGTGCCTGACTCTTTCTGGAGTGTAACTGCTGAATGAGTAAAAAACGTCCCCATTGGAGCCCTCATCAGGGTCGGTTGCGTTTAATCGAATCACAAGGGTGCCCTTTGGGGAGTTTTCATACACTTTTACTTTATACACCGAGCTGTCAAAGGCAGGCACATTGTCGTTTGCATCCAGGACTCGGACATTGATTCTGGCCGTGCCGCTTCTCTGCGGGGTGCCTCCGTCCACTGCTGTCAGGATGAGCTGATGAGATGGTGTCTGTTCACGGTCATAAGGCTGCTTGAGAATTAACTCGACGTGTTTGTTTTTAGAGAAAGGCTTCACAGAGTCCAGAGTTAGATGTTGGTTTGGGCTGAGGTGATACTGCTTCACAGAGTTGGAGCCATCATCTGGATCCTGGGCTGCTTCTACGTGGAACTTTGACCCGGTGAGAGCAGATTCAGACACTTCTAGGAGATACTCCCCATGGGGGAACCAGGGTGGGTTGTCATTCACGTCTCGAATCTCCACTTCCACATTGTGCACCTCTAGAGGGTGGTCCAGAAGCACCTCCAGGTTGCGTGAACAGGTGTCACCAACTTCACACAGGCTCTCCCGGTCGATACGGTCACTCACCACCAGCTTCCCGCTTTTGTGATTGACGGTGAAATACCTGCGTTCGCTCTCAGGCGTCACCCGGATACGTCGGGTGACAAGTTTCCTCAGGTCCAGACCCAAATCACGGGCGATGTCACCTACCAGGGCGCCGTTCTCCAGCTCCTCCGGAATGGAGTAGCGAATCTGCCCACTTGTTAAGCCGCCGTATATGAAAATAAGTAAATATAAGCAATAACGCGTCGTCGTTGCCATCGCAGGGAGGCAGGATTTGGAAGGGGGAGGATGGCTTTTTTTGGTTTTAGTAGACGCGCGCTTTCCTCCGCGCGCTCACCGAAAAGAGAAAAAATAGTCCGAGCATGGCTACGTGCAGAACGTCCACTGCCGCCTTGCCGCTCCTTGTTTTCCTGTATTTTCTCCTTCCATGCTTGTGTTGTTATGGCTGAAAATGTGTGCCTTCGCAGCAAGCCTGGTTTCTTCCCTCCTCTGCCTCCTCCCTGCGCGGCGCTGTGTGGGCAAGGGAGAGAAAGGAGGAGGAGGAGGGGGGCGCTCAAACGATGCAGGCATCACTTCAGCTCTGATAAAATGATCTAATACAGAAAACAGTAAACCTAATTGTCGACACAGTTCATTCTTTATCATCATATGCATCGCTCAAGGTCGTCATGCCGCAGCAAAGTCTCGCCTGCTGGTTTTTGTGGGGAAATTAATTCGGCACATTCAATTCCCTCTCCGTTTTTTTTTTTTTTTTTTTTTAAATCAGCGCCACCGCCCTTTTCAATGCGCGCCGGAAAAGCTGATTTATGAGCCCGTCCGGCGTTTAAACTTACCTGCAAACCAGTAATGAATTACATAAAAGTGATCCGATGCCGACCGTGTTAATAAAGTGAGCGGAACCGATAAACACCCACAGAGTAGTCTTTGTGATTATGACTCATGCACAGCATGTAGAAAAAACCGAGACGAACACAATCCCATTATCATTCTAATAAGTGGCCTCTTAACCTCTTCAAGCCTTACACTGCAATTTGACGTCTAGGCTCTTCTGTTTTTGCTAAGATATAAAGCGTCTGATATCACAGTGAGGTTATCACTGATGACTCCCAGGGTGGTAAGACACTTTGTCAGATGTGCACATTAGCACATTCAGACAAAAAACACATATATATATATGACCAATCTTTTTCCATCCATCAGTTTTGTATATGGGCTCAAAACCAGGGTCCACAGAAGAGCACACAAGGCATCGAGCTAAAAGCCCGAGATGTCTACTTGATGCCCAGCGCAACTCTTAAGTCATCAGCGAGTGAGTTTTGCCATCCTACCTTAAACTGACCACCTAAACCTCACTCTCATCATGGTCTGCCCCTGCACACGCCTGGGGGCTTGAAACTAGAACCGGACCGACGTATCACCGATTAAGCAACATCGGTGAATGTGTAACCGATATATTAACTTTTTTTTCTGCACGGAGATTCTGTCACTCTGTTTATGAGTGTCTCTGTGCAGCACCCTGACCGAGTACCTGGCCCCTTCCTCTCACACACAACCACACCGACCAGCGATATGCATATCGCACTCACTCGGCTGCGGTTGAGACAACTATGAGAGAAACGGCGAAATAAATAGCATTTCTTTACACCATGGTAAGCTGTGACTTCGTAAAACAATATAACAATACACTTCAGTGCACCAGAAGTATAATGTCTTAGCAAAACCACGCTGTCAGGTCCCTCAAGGAGAACGTTCTAGTTGGTTTTTCCGTGTAAGTTCTAGAGATGCATCTCTGTGAAAGAATATTTTACGGCGTTTTATAGATGTGTAAAGGATCTTTATTTGTTTGTCCACCGTTATCTAACATGAGACTGTTGTACAGCGTTGTATGTGAAGTACTGTCTGTCACCACTGGGGTCAGACAATAAAGTATTCTATTCTACTCTAAAGATACAGTGTATGCAACTGACTCCCATCTCCATTTTCAAATATAAGTCCCACTTCACTTCATACCTTCATGCAGGATTTACGAGGGCTCATATAGTTACAAAGTCCTTTTGAAAATGTTCCAAATGTATTTATTTGTAATTCTATATGTTACATGTTTTGAAAAGCAGGTACATTGTTACATAAAATGTAGTTTAGTCCCCTGTATTAGGTTTAGTAACATGATGCATGTTTTGATTTATTATTTTGTTCATACTCAACTGTTTATCACTTTTTACTGTTTGCTTCACCACTTATTTTTTGAGCTGTTTGCAAATACTCAATGTCTGCGGATGTAACTTTTTGACAAATTACTAATGCCACTAATTAAACTAGTGTTACTAATTAAAGTTTCTTATTTTAATTTAGTAGTATTCTGCTGCTTTGTATTACTCGTATTTTGAGTATTGCAAGAACGTATGCTCACGTACCTCATTTCTATGACAAAATGCCCAAAGAAATTCCTCTAAAATCCACTTTGGACATGTACTTGTGTGTATTAATGTTTCAAAAAAGGATAGTCAATTTAAAAAATACAAACACATTGGCTTGGTTTGACTTAAAAAAAAAAAATCATTAAAATAAATAATCGATGGAATAAATCAATATAAAAGTTAAAATGCCCTACACAAAAATGTAAATACATACTACAAATAAATAAAACTAAAAATTAAATCGGTCACAAATGAAAAAAAAAAAAAATTCATTCATTCATTTTCTATGCCGCTTGTCCTCATTAGGGTCGCGGGTATGCTGGAGGCTATCCCAGCTGACTTAGGTACACCCTGGACTGGTCGCCAGTACATATATACGTATACATATATACGTATACACGTATACGTATATACGTGTATACGTATACACGTATATACGTGTATACACGTATATACGTATACACGTATATATACATATATACACGTATATACGTATACACGTATATATACATATATACACGTATATACGTATACACGTATATATACATATATACGTATATATACATATATACATATACACGTATATATACATATATACATATATACGTATATATACATATACATACATATACATATATACATACATACATATATATACATATACATATACACATATACATATATATACATATATACATACGTATATATGTATATATATATGTATATATATATATATACGTATATATATATAT
>QODF01000010.1:3016648-3033753 GCA_024372805.1 Oostethus manadensis
TACATATATGTATATATATATATATACATATATGTAGTGTTAGTATTAGTGGTCAGATCTTAAGGCAAATCTGTGCAGCCGCATGGTGCACATCTTTCTCTTTTTCCCTATAGTGCCACCTTCTCCCACACGCATGCAGACTGCCCACGGTGATGATTGCGCCCATCGTCAACGGAGATGTGGACAAGACTCACTCGTAGGTTGCTAGCAGCCGAGTGTATAGATGGAGCAGCGACGAGCCGGTATGGAAAGGTGGTGGCAAAATATGATGCTGCAGAAGTGCAATAAAGAGGAGAAAGAATGCACATAACATTAAAAGTATAATGTAGCTAAGAACAACTGAGTGATATTATACATCTCTAATGGTACAACAATTAAGTGGGAATATTGCGTATGCAATAACAAATGTAAGTATGACTCCATCCCTCTACAATACCACTAAAAGTCACTAACTTTATCTGCATTACTATGCCACTGTGCATTGGTAGTCAAAGGGCTGCGTTCAACAAACAAGTCTCGGATGGCTCTCCATGTTTGCTCAGTCATGCCATCAGTGACATTTAGCAAATTTTCCCAGTGGGCCGGTGGAACTGTTGTTTGGCACTGACACATGCACAAAACGGAAAAAGGTTTATCACACAAAAGAGGCTGGATTTACATCAAACATTTGTGCCTTTCTGCCCATCTCTTCTTTTTATCATACTGTGGGCTGTGCTTCAGCATCATCATACATGTACGTAATTATTACATCTGCCCCAGTGTTAATTGCATGCCACAGAGCTATATTTTGTTTTACACCTGGGTGATGCACATCAAGCCATCAAAATGTGTTTCTCCAGCTGACAGATGCCTGATATGCATCAACAACCACGGAGCTGCAGAGGTATTCCTTTACATATTTCATCTGCCAGTACTCTTACTTCTACACCCATTCATCAATCAGACAACCTCACTTTCATCCACATGTCCCCTCACACTGCTCTTCTTGTCTATGACACACAAAAACAGTGGTTTTTAGAACACAAAAATCAAGTGATGAAGGTAGGGCTCAAATTTGGATGATAAAATAAGAGATTATCTTTCACTTTGTCATAAGATGAATATCCACAATCTGCCCATTTCATTAATGATGCAAAAAGGCCCACGTATTAAGAACGTTTTCATTCCCCAAGATCCAATGTCATTAATACTGCAAGCGACCATTATAAAGACCATTCATATTATCTCCTTTGGCATATGGAGTTCCCTTATTTGCAATGAGCTACAAAAAGTGAACATAGTTCACTTGGCTTTTATGATGCAAAACTGTAATCCCTTGATAAAGTACAGTGGAACCTCAGTTAACATACACCCCGGTTACCATATATTTCGGTTTTAGTCTAAAATGTATGCCCATTATCTCGGTTTGTACAGACTTGGTTGTCGTACAATATGGCGGGCGTGACAAACAGTTAACAGTATTTCGCCCTTTGGTTTATGAGCTCCCGTAGCCTGTGCATGATAGCTGCACATTGTCAAAGAAGAGTAAAAAAATGACATTGTTGTAAACTCACACAAGCCATGCAGCCATATCCATTGTCTAACACAATGGTGATAGCTAAAGCTAATGGCATTGTATGTTTTTTCAGCCATCTTGGATTGCCCACCTAAGCCCAATCATCTGACACTTCGTTTAAACTTTACTATGGCATTCTGTAAGGCACAGTCAACCTCTAACAAGATTGTTTCCCACCAAAAGCACCCTCAGCGTTCGTGACTCACTGTCCATGTATTATTTTAAATGAAATACTAAATAAGCCGCTAGGGGCAATAGAAATTTTCGAGTAACCACAATTTGACACAGACCGTGGATAAGACTGTTTAATTCAACATATAAATATTTGCATTACTTCTTATGGAAAGTATTTATTTGGTTTGCATACATTTCGGGTTTTGTCTGACCTTCTAAAATGAATTAATGACGTTAACAGAGGTTTCACTGATACAGTTCTATCACAAATTGTTTATAGTGCTGCATCAGGTCCTTATGTTGCCACAACCAGGTAGGCATCCATACTGTGACAGACAGGAAAAGGCAACCAGCGAAGGGGAGCAAAGGTGCAGGAAACAGTGAAATTGGTCCCTCTGTTGGAATAAATTGGAAGTACAAGATATTGACACGTGATCACCACCCCACTCCCCAGGCACTGGGCTTTTTCATTAAGCCAAAGCTCTCTAATGCATAATCCCTGCAGTGACTCGGAGGAAGAGAGAGAGAGAGAGGGAGAGTACATGCAGTACATCAAGGGCAATCATTTTCCATTGACATTTTATAACAGTGACTCGAAATTGACAATGCAAGCTATGAGGCGTATGACAAAATAATAAAGAGCATATAGATGCCACAATGCCAAACCAATCTAGTCTCATTACTGGTGCCGATATCTTATGTTCCCCTGCCACAAGTGACACAGCATATCCCAGATTACACATAAGAAAAAACAATGACCATGCAGGAATAATTCCAGAAGACAAATCTCTACAGCAATTCAAAGAGGTAGCGTGCATTTTAAATAATTTTTCCCCAAGATACGACTATAACGTTTACAAATCTCTGTCCCATGTTAACCCTAATCCCTTTACACAGGTAGACACAGAATGTTTCTCAGGCTGTGTTTGTTTGTGCTCATCCCCTGTGAACCCCGCTTTCAGAAATAAAAGGGCAGACTGAGTGAGAGCTAAAAGCAGCACAAATCCCTCCTTCTGGGGTGAAACAGTGTCTTCCCATTTCAGCCTTTGCATAAATCAAAGTGGTGCGGAACAAAGCTATCAGGACATGCAGGCAGGCTTTGGACACTTCACTCTTTGGACGCCTTGGCTCTTTATCCTCGCCATATGGGGAACGAGGACGGAAGCTGAGGTTGTGAGCATGACAAAGCTAATCTAAGGACAAAAACAACATCCCGATGCCACTCCCAAGAGGGAAGGGAGGACTGCATGGGATGGGCTGGAGGAAATGGAAGAGAAAGTGTGATAAATTTGCTGTTTTCGCTGTGACCAATTGTAAAATATTACCACTCAGCTACAAGGCATATCGTTTTGTTTTTTTTGTCCATGTCATTCTCAAAAGCCTCCGTTTTCTTATTATCTCTGGCTCAAGCTGCTGCATTTGTTTGCTCCTCCAAAATCCATGCGTCCTTTCTCTCTTTCTACTCTCACTCCATTCTTCTTGTAAAATGCTATTATAAAGACACGGCATCCTTCTGTGTTTTTCATTCCAGATCATTTTTACTACACATGCTAGGTTGGAAATCTAAGTGGAGGCGCGGGTGATGCAGGCAGCTCCTAGGAAACAGACAGAGTAGGTTTCATTAAGGCTGTGAACAGTCTCCATGGTAACCACAGACAGCAGCGCCTGCCTCACTTGCACAAAGGACACGCCCTTGTGTGGAAGGGCTCTACATGAGGGATGACAGACAAAGATGTGTGTGTGATGCTTGACTTAGGAAAGACAACACCCTCAAACCCACACGCAACAAATCAAATATTCCACAGTACGCTTTTTGTCCCCTTTGAAAACGACTGTGTGAGTACATTTACAGTATGATACAATCAATGAGCTGTGAAGCACTTTCCGGTGAGCCTCATGCAAGATAATGCACTGCAGAATCAATAATTTATTACATTTTGCAACATTGAGGGAGCTAGAAAGCTTTCCTGTGACATCATATTGGTATAGCTGTTAGCACGCAGCTGGGTATGTACTGTTTAAACTTCCTTATAAACATTTTTATAAGGGAAAAAGCATGTAAACAAATACATAATATTCTGATAACTGCACAGATAAACCCACATCATCATCATCATCATCATCATCATCCACCTTCTCAGTGACACAGGCCATGGCTGCCCCTCCCAGTCTGCTATGATTGATATTAGGTGTTGTCTACCCCGCCCAGTTAGCCTAGCCGCAGAGCAGAAGGCTGAGTCGAGAGGAGCTGATTGCGTGTTCGGTGCTGAAGCTGCAGTAGCAGGAGCAGCAGCAGGGAGCGGAAAATTACCTGCCCCTCCCCCCTAGCCTTTTCCACTCACATTAACAGATAGCCGCAGCATACAGAAGACGCACTGAAGTACTTTCATGCAGGGAGTAGGCTTTAGGCATTGTTTCAGGAAGCACAACATGAGAGGATGTATTGAGAGGGGGGGGGGGGGGGGGTATGCAACAACCCACTGCAGACTCACAGAGGAAGCAGCCATCTTTAAATCAGAAGATGACCCACTTGTGCACACGCAGGCACATACACACATTGCCTCCACTGCGTGTGAGCACACAAAGCCTCTGTCGAATCTCCTTCACACCGAAGCCAGGGACAGTCACATCGGACCATGCTTGTTTGTGCTGGACCACTCCCTGAAATGAGGTCATGTCGTCTGAGTGACTCACAGCATCACAGAAGATGAGATGAGCCTACTGCACTGGCATTGTTCCACATGTTCAATGCATAGAATTAAAGGGAATGAATTAATGAATATAAAACCAACGTACTGTACAAAAACGGGCTTTACTTGAGTTCACCACAACCGCATGTACAGTGTACACATTAGGAAGGCTAATGAAAACATATTGGATCATGTTTGCAACGCTTTGGAGTTGATTGCGCACATGTCGGCAGAAATGGACATTAATTCCCTGTTAGTTCTCTCAGCTGCTCCCCTCCTCAGCAATCGGTGGTGATGGAGAGGGGGATGGGAATGAGCAGCATACTCTAAGAGGAGGAGGAAAAGAGAAAACCTTGATTTTGAATGCCAATATCATCTCAATGTTGAGCATCAGGAAACATGGGAACATGTTTGCTGGCAGGAGTAAGGAATTATAGGTCAAACTGGATTAAAAAAAGGACTAGTGGATTTGATTGCATGACACAATGTTGGTGACGCATGCTGTTTAATACACGTTTGAAGCCAGTGTGACTGGAATAGCAAGCCACTGAAACTATGACTGACTGTAAAAACTGAGCAAATCAGTGACACGAGGACGTGCAATATGCACATCTTTTTGTTATAGTTGATAATATAACTAACATGTACAAACGACATGCAAATGATACAAATGCTGCCAGATTTGCGCATTGCTTTGGACGTATTTTCCATCTTTTGCTGCAGTGTGAAGGTTGCAGATGTACTTTTATATTGTCATTCAAGTGACAAGACCTTAAAAAAACAAAAAACTTTCCTAGTCACAGCTATCACTCTTTATAAGCAATGTAATTCATTTTACTGTTCAACTAATCTAACAGCTCAATGTGAGTATATACTACTCTGCGATTTATAAAAATGTGAATCGAGCGCCACAGAAAACAAAAAAATTGTCAGGGGGGGCCAGACTATATATTTATATACATTACACTATATACACGCAGGGGCAGACCTACCATTAGGCAAACAGGCAGTTGCATGGGCCCCCCAAACCTTCATGAAAACTGATTATTTTTTTCCTTAAATTTAAAGAACATTCTACTGTTTTGTCTTAATTCTTGTGCTGAAAACTACTAATCTTTCATAAGCCTTAATAACAATACCCCGAGAGGATTTTTAAGACGTTATCTAGTTCAGAAAATAGGACAATTTTCTCATATTCACACTTGTTAGAAGATGACAAACATTAATTATTTATTTCAGTTTTATATAACTGTAACAAATTTCAAAAGCAAGAAAAAAGTGGCCTAAATTACATACTCAGATTTTGTTTAAAGGTAAAAAAAAAAAGGATGTGGAGAGCCTCAATGACAAAGTTTGCCTTGGGGCCCCAAATGACTAAATACGCCCCTAGATACATGCATACAATTTATTTTTATAAGACAGTCCACACGGAATTTTATTTATAAAAGTGTCATACAATCTGCTATATGTTCTTCTGACCCTTTTATTCATTCATTCATTCATTCATTTTCTATACCACTTATCCTCATTAGGGTCACAGGGATGCTGGAGCCTATCCCAGCTGGCTTTGGGCGAGAGGCGGGGTACACCCTAAACTGGTCGCAAGTCAATCGCTGGGCACATATAGACAAACAAAGACATACAAACATTCACACTCACATTCATACCTATGAACAATTTAGAGTGGCCAATTAACCTAACATGCATGTTTTTGGAATGTGAGAGGAAACCGGAGTACCCAGTATACATATATATATATATATACATATATACATACATACATATATATATATATATACATATATATGTACATATACACATACCACCGTGCGGCCCCTTTTATTCAGAACCAGTCCAGGGTGTACCCCCCTCCTGCCCGAAGTCAGCTGGGATAGGCTCCAGCATACCCGTGACCCTTTTATTCAGAAACACTTTAAACATCAGGCCACATCAAATAATCACATTTAAATTTACTTTTTTTTTGTTGTTTTTTTTTTTTTACTGAATAAAACACGATAGGACTTCCCTACTGAAACTGCTTCCCCCGCGACCCGGACCAGGATAAGCGGAAGAAAATGGAATGGAATGGAATAAAACACCCGGAATATACAGTACATGAATAAAGGATGCGTGATATACAATATGAACTATGACTGATAAAACATTGACTATTTAAGAAAATGTGGACTACACTTCTTTTTTACTCACCAGACATTTAGGTTTGTTGTTGTGTATCACATATGGATTGACTTGTGTTTTTTTGACACCGTGGGTAGAGATATCTGGTTCGCTGCATTTGAAAAGCTATTTAAACCATCAAAGGGTTGTCTCTGACTCTTGAATACTTGCAAGTCATGCCACCAGTTTGTATGTGAAGAGTTTATAGTGGTATAGTGTACAGTGGTTTATTTCATTCCATTGCATTCCATTTTCCTCCGCTTATCCGGGTCCGGGTCGCGGGGGCAGCAGTTTCAGTAGGGAAGTCCAGACTTCCCGGTCCCCGGTGACCTCTTCCAGCTCCACCGGGAGGACACCGAGGCGTTCCCAGGCCAGCTGTGAGACATAGTCCCTCCAGCGTGTCCTAGATCTTCCCCGGGGCCTTCTCCCGACTGGGCATGCACGAAACACCTCACCAGGGAGGCGCCCGGGAGGCATCCGGACTAGATGCCCGAGCCACCTCAAATGGCTCCTCTCGATGTGAAGGAGCAGCGGCTCTACTCTGAGCTCCTCTCGGATGGCCGAGCTCCTCACCCTATCTCTTAGGGTGAGTCCAGCCACCCTACGGAGGAAACACATTTACGCGGCTTGTATCCGCGATCTCGTTCTTTCGGTCATGACCCATAACTCATGACCATAGGTGAGGGTGGGAACGTAGATCGATCAGTAAACAGAGAGCTTTGCCTTCCGGCTCAGCTCTCTCTTCACCACGATAGTCCGGTACAGCGACCGCATTACTGCGGATGCTGCACCGATCCGTCTATCGATCTCACAGCTCCAACCTTCCCTCACTCGTGAACAAGAACCCGAGATACTTGAACTCCTCCACCTGAGGCAAGACCTCACTCAACCCGGAGGGTACAGTATACCCGTTTCCGACTGAGAACCATGGCCTCGGATTTGGAGGTGATGAGTCTCATCCCAGAAGCTTCACACTCAGCTGCAAACCGCTCCAGTAAACCCTGAAGGTCACAGCCTGATGAGGCCATAAGGACCACATCGTCTGCAAATAGCAGAGACGAGATCCTAAGGTCACCAATCTGGACTCTCTCAACACCTTGACTGCGCCTAGAAATTCTGTCCATGAAGATTATGAACAGAATTGGTGACAAAGGGCAGCCTTGGCGGAGGCCAACGTTCACGGGAAACAAGCTCGACTTACTGCTGGCAATGCGAACCAGGCACATGCTTTGATTGTACAAGGACCGGATGGCACGTAGTAGCGGGCCACCAATCCCGTACTCCCAGAGCACTCCCCACAGGACACCACGAGAGACACGGTCGAATGCCTTTTCCAAGTCTACAAAGCACATGTAGACCGGTTGGGCAAACTCCCACATACCCTCCAGTACCCACTCCAGTAAGGGTGTAGAGCTGGTCCAGTGTTCCGCGACCGGGACGAAAACCACATTGCAGCTCCTGTAACTGAGGTTCGACTAACGGTTGTACCCTTCTCTCCAGCACCCTGGAGTAGACTTTCCCAGGGAGGCTGAGGAGTGTGAGCCCCCTATAGTTGGAACACACCCTCCGGTCACCCTTTTTAAAAATGGGGACCACAACACCGGTCTGCCAGTCCAGTGGTACTGTTCCCAACTTTCATGCAATGTTGTAGAGGCGTGTCAACCAACACCCCAACATCCATAGAAGTGAATTCTAACAATGTCATTATCACAT
Source organism: Oostethus manadensis (assembly GCA_024372805.1). Classification (NCBI taxonomy): domain Eukaryota; kingdom Metazoa; phylum Chordata; class Actinopteri; order Syngnathiformes; family Syngnathidae; genus Oostethus; species Oostethus manadensis. Next base: position 3,024,959 of record QODF01000010.1, read on the forward strand.
TTCTGTAATGCAAAAATACACACATTTGTGCTCCAGCACCATGCCGAAATCAATCATGATGACAAACCATAGTACAGTAAAGACACAAGTGGACTGCTGTACTGGTCATTCAAAATTACTATTCACACATTACTATAATCACTCACTGTCATTAGGTGCACCTGCACAGTGTAATAATATGCAATACAAGAAAGTATGAAAAAAAGGTGTACCTTTACAATAATAATAATGCTCACTTTGTTTACTGGCAATGGAGTTTTTTTCTTTTTTCTGGACACCGTACCTTAGGTGGCTATTGTCTTATCAATGTAACAGTGCTGATGCTGACTAGAATACTATGTATAATTTGTTTTTCAATATTTGTTGACTAGTAATAGTCCATAGTCAAACCATGAAACACTGATCATTTACTTTAATTAATTGTAAATAAAAAACTGCTATACAGTGAGGGAGCAATGTTTAAACTACGATGTAGCGAGGGAGTGTACATCTTGTATTTACAGTTTTACAATTCAACATGTCCAAAAAGGAGTGTTTATTTAATTTTACTCTTTTTCCACATCACCGCATTTGCTAATGAATTTGTTCACTTCCTGTGTTCAACATGTACGACTTACAAAGAGCCAGGAACATCAGCCCCAGGGTGAAACCCTAGGACAAAACTACAGTGCATCACCAACCCCAAAGGCGAGCCCCACCACTACCAACTCCCTCCCGAATGCACACATCCAAACACCCAATGCCCCAGCACCCCCCGCACATCCCACTGGCCTCCAGCAAGGGGCTGAATGCCAAAACTCACAAGGGTGTGTGAGCCATGAGCAGACCAACTAATCTGATGGTTCAGTTAGAAGTGTCATTCAAACAGTCCCCTTCATGCCAACGACATCTCAACACCATGAGACCAAACCAACCATCAACCATCAGGACCTCGCCATTGGGAGGCTCCAAAGAGGATTTTCCCAAAGGGAAGCAGCCACATAGAGCAATACCAGCAGACTTTTGGAATCGCCGCTGCTCAGCCCCTCAACAGAGAATAGCAAGCCGCACAAAAAGCACTAAAACACAGCACAACAGGACATGGAAATCCTAAAAGCCAAGCACATAACGGCCACAGCGGATCCACCCTCCATCCTGAAGTTTCACCCAACATCCCCAACTCCACTTCAAAGTAACAAAAATGGCCAATTCTAAATCTGACTGGTTGGTTGGATCTGTTATGCTGCTTTTGTGAATACAATTTTGACACTTATGGCCTGACACTGCAATTTCAAATTGAACCCAGCATCTGTTATCATCACAACTTCTGAGGATGTTTTTTAAATGTTTGTAAAGGTCACTGGTGTGCACATTTTTAACTAATTTGAAAATAATTGGCGTGTTCTGTTGTTAATTTTTTTTAAAAAGACTTGTATACACATTGTGTTTTCCTAGTTTTACTTCAAGTAATATCACTTTGAATTGCCCAGCAGCACTGTCAGACACTGGTCCTGGCTCCACACTAAGCACCACGGACAGCTCCTCAATTTAGTCTCAAATGGAAAAGAGCAAAAATGATGCTTCCAGGACATTTGAACTCACCTTCTCAGTATTTGGTAAAGTCTGAGTCCTGGTAAAAGTGTCTCCTTCATTAATACTGATCAGTTCCGCGTCAACAGGAGGAAAGGGTGCGGGGAAAACTACTACATCACTCTTGAGTGTGTCCGAGCTGAAACACACGTCGTACTGCTGAGTAGCTTTGGAGTAAGACCAGCTCCCGTCAGGATGGGTGGTGATCATCGGAGCGCCGTACCTGCCGAAAGTGCCGTCTGTCTGTCTGTGACATCTGACGGCTATTAAAGTGATGAGGCTGAGCAGGAAGATGAGTGACACGGCCACAATGGCGATGAGAAGATACAAGTGTAGATCAGAGAAGCTCTCCTCCTTGATGGGCACATGTCTGAACTGAGTGTGGATGTCAGCTGTGCTTTCAAGCACCAACACATCAATAGACACCGTAGCTGACAGGGAGGCTTCTCCGTTATCACAAACCAACACCACCAAGGGGTGACTCTTCAGGTCATTGTCACTCATTCTCCTCTTGGTGCGAATCTCCCCGGTGCTGGTTCCGATCCGGAAGAGGTTGTTGCTGCCTTTGGGCTCAGACAGGTGGTAGGAGAGCAGTGCATTGTATCCAGAGTCTGCGTCTACAGCCCTGATCTTTGCCACAAAGTATCCCGCCTCAGCAGAATAGGGGATGCTCTCACTGTTAACGGAGCCGTGCTCAGAATAGGGCGCCAGAATGGTGGGACTGTTGTCATTCTCATCCAAAATAAAAACGTTGACAGTCACGTTGCTGCTGCGTGGAGGAACACCAGAGTCTGTGGCCTGAACTTTGAACTGGAACGTCTTTATCTTCTCATAGTCAAAAGACTGCAAACTGACTAAATCTCCACTTTCTGAGTTGATGTTAATATTTAATCTCACTACATCCTCTTTGAGATGATTAGCATTCATTATTGAAAATGATATTTTTGCATTTTCGCCTACATCTGGGTCATCTGCACTCATGGTGTATACAACTGCACCTGGGGGACTGTTCTCTTTAACAAAAATGTTTATCACCGAGTCTCCAAAGCGGGGTGCATTATCATTAATGTCAGAAACATGCACAGTAATTACCTTTGTACTGGAGAGTGAAGGCTCCCCTTCATCAGATGCAGTTATGGTAATATTATATTTAGACATGTGCTCTCTGTCCAAAGCTCCGTCTACCACCAGCGAATAGTGATTCTTGTATGTGTTTTTGATTTTGAAAGGGACCGACTCTGTTATTCTGACGTTAACGACGCCATTTTTGCCCGCGTCACTGTCTTTCACCGTCAAGAGTCCTACCATTGTGTCGAGAGGCGCATCCTCCCTCACCACTTCGACTAATGACGTCACGGATATTTCGGGTTTATTATCATTAATGTCGATTATTTCGACAAGAACTTTGCAGTGCGCTGCTCTCGGATTCAAACCCTTGTCTTTTGCTTGTACTCTGATTTCTACGACATTGTTTTTTTCATGATCCAATTCCCCGTTGACTGTTATTTCACCTGTCTCGGAATCAATCGCGAATTTGTCAAGGTCACTGTCACCGTCGTGATTGATAATGGAATACATAATTTCTCCGTTAGGACCCTCGTCTAAATCACGAGCATGCGCAGATAAAATGCTGGTGCCGCGCGGTGCGTTTTCTGTCACGGTGCCTTTGTACAACACCTTGTCAAAGACTGGAATATTATCATTAACATCTTGTACATTGATAGTGACCTGTAAGGTGCCCGATTTGGCAGGTTTTCCTCCATCCAGAGCCGTCAGTATGAGTTTTATCACTGATTGTTTCTCGCGGTCCAGAGCTTTTTGCAGCAACAATTCCGCAAACATAGATTGCTCGCCAGGATTCTGCACATCCAAGGAAAAATGCTCATTTTGGCTCAGTTTGTAGCTTTTCACCGTAAAACTGCCGACGTCTGCGTCAAACGCCTTTAGTAAAGTAAATCTTTCCCCGGGAAAAGCCAATTCAGAGACATTAAGAACAATCTGAGGTAGCCGGAAAGAGGGCGCGTTGTCATTTATATCCACAATTTGAACCTCAAAGCGATAGAGATTGAGCGGCGCGTTTGCAATAGCTTCCACCTCCAAAGAGCACTTTACGCGGCGAGAGCACAGCTCCTCTCGGTCTATTCTGTCTTTCACCACAAGCATTCCCGTTTTAGCATCCACCTCCAGGTACCTGGCATTCGGCCCCGTTATTTTCAAACCTCGCAATTCTAAATCCTGTACATCCAGGTGCAAGTCCTTCGCTAAATTCCCCACGGTGTTACCGGGACTCGACTCCTCTGTCACGGAATAGACAATCTGTGCGGATGCCACACTCCATATATGAAACAAGGGCAAAAAATTATACATCCAAAGACGAAAATTGTCCTGTCGTTTCATTATGTTCCCAGTTTGTACGTCGAATTGCATCAGAATGTTTTACTCCGCCAGCAACATTCTATGACAGCAGAATCGGAGCACGAAATCAGGCGAACAAAGACTCACGCCCTATCTCCCCACATGGACAAAAGGGTATCTGTGGGCCGAGTGCGACACCTACTGGTATAAAATGATGCCTTCTCTACAAGGTCCAAATTGCTGATAACATACTATCAAGTGACACCAAAATCCAAATTTATCATTAAAATACCCAGTCCTAGTTTTATTATATAGATGGAAGTTATTCTCTCTTCAATTCTCACCGTTGCACTGCCAGCCTAATCAAGAAACAACAATATAACAGTCATTTTAATCCAACTTTATCACAAAACATCCCAGCCACAGTTTTATTGTAATGTATATGTACCTTATCCTTTCTCCGACTCACACCCTTTCACTACCAAATTGGTCAAAACAGCAGCCTAACAGTCAATTTAATATTTTTTTAGGTATAAAAACTCAACTTCCTGCTGACAAAATCAAATGTGTGCCCCCTGAAAAGCGTATGTTTTATACCAATAGATCAAATTTGCTTGACCAACAACCTTCACAGTGTGTTTTCTTTCATTCTAATGTATATAGTAGTCATGTAACAGATATTTCATTGAGTTACAGCAAAACAAAAAAAGGCAGACGGCAACAAATCACAATTGTACTGTACTCTGGGCATGTTTTCCTAAGCGAATTAAGGGGGTTTGCGTAGAATGTGTCATTACCTTTTCAGAAGTAGGTAAAGTCTGAGTCCTGGTAAAAGTGTCTCCTCCATTAATACTGATCAGTTCGGCATCTACAGGCGGAAAGGGCCCAGGGAAAACTACTACATCACTCTTGAGTGTGTCCGAGCTGAAACACACGTCGTACTGCTGAGTAGCTTTGGAGTAAGACCAGCTCCCGTCAGGATGGGTGGTGATCATCGGGGCGCCGTACCTGCCGAAAGTGCCGTCTGTCCGTCTGTGGCATCTGACGGCTATTAAAGTGATGAGGCTGAGCAGGAAGATGAGTGACACGGCCACAATGGCGATGAGCAGATACAAGTGTAGATCAGAGAAGCTCTCCTCCTTGATGGGCACATGTCTGAACTGAGTGTGGATGTCAGCTGTGCTTTCAAGCACCACCACATCAATAGACACCGTAGCTGACAGGGAGGCTTCTCCGTTATCACAAACCAACACCACCAAGGGGTGACTCTTCAGGTCATTGTCACTCATTCTCCTCTTGGTGCGAATCTCCCCGGTGCTGGTTCCGATCCGGAAGAGGTTGTTGCTGCCTTTGGGCTCAGACAGGTGGTAGGAGAGCAGTGCATTGTATCCAGAGTCTGCGTCTACAGCCCTGATCTTTGCCACAAAGTATCCCGCCTCAGCAGAATAGGGGATGCTCTCACTGTTAACGGAGCCGTGCTCAGAATAGGGAGCCAGAATGGTGGGACTGTTGTCATTCTCATCCAGGATAAAAACGTTGACAGTCACGTTGCTGCTGAGTGGAGGAACACCAGAGTCTGTGGCCTGAACTTTAAACTGGAACGTCTTTAACTTCTCATAGTCAAAAGACTGCAAACTGACTATAGCTCCACTCTCTGAGTTGATGTTCATCACTGATGTTACTGGAATAGCATTTGCATCTCCCAATAAGGCGTAGGTCACTCTTGCGTTCTCATTTATATCAGAATCTATAGCAGTTATCTTGCTGATACTGACTCCCACGGGACTATTTTCTTTCACATATATGTTTTTTACAGGTTCAGGGAAATGTGGCGCATTGTCATTAACATCAGACACTACAATGGTGATAACTCTGATGCTAGATAGAGGCGGACTCCCTTGATCAGTTGCCACAATAGTGACATTATACATGGAGCATTCTTCCCTATCGATGAGGCCGTCCACAACTAGGGAGTAATAGTTTTTGTAATTAGATTTAAGCTTAAAAGGTGCAGAGCCAGTAATTTGACTCTGTGTGTTGCCGTTCTTCCCTCCATCTTTGTCAGTCACTGTCACTAAAGCCACAACGCTTCCTATCTCAACGTCTTCTCTAACTGGGTTCATCAGTGACGTCACTACAATTTCCGGGGAATTGTCGTTCACATCGAGCACCTCCACCAGCAGTTTTGCATTAGCTCTCCGAGGCAACGAGCCTTTATCTGCGGCCTGGACGTGAATGTCATACGCTGCTTGTGTCTCATAGTCCAAAAGGCCTTTAACGGTGATCTCACCAGTTTCTGCATTCATTAAAAACATGTCTGCAGGGTCAAAGTGTGCACGTTTAACAAAAGCAAACTTCAGCTTCCCGTTGTCTCCTTCGTCCAAATCTGTCGCACTCAGCTGAATGACTAGTGACCCAGGCAGCACATTTTCTTTGACTCGGGCTTTATAAAGTGCTTGACTAAAAGATGGAGTGTTATCGTTAACATCCAGTACATTTACATTTAACTCCAGAGTTCCAGTTTTGGGAGGTTTTCCTCCATCTATAGCGCTGAGTGTTAACTTCATTGTGGCTTGTTTTTCTCTGTCTAAAGCTTTGAGCAACACCAACTCAGCAGATACGCTATGCTCGCCACCGCCCTGCACATCCAGAGAGAAATATTCATTTGGACTCAATTTGTAAGTCTTAACAGAGTTACCCGCAGTATCTGAGTCAAGCGCCAGTGGAAGTAAGAAATGTTCTCCTGTGGGAGATATTTCTGATACGTTAATTGAGTGGGACTCCTCCACGAAGCGAGGTGCGTTGTCGTTTAAATCATCTACCACCACCTCAATTCGATGCAACCCCATCGGGTTCCTCAGGATAGCCTCTACGTTGAGAGTGCATTTTATCGCCTTTGGACACAAATCCTCGCGGTCTATTCTCTCTGCTACATAAAGCTCCCCCGTACGAAAATTGGCCTTGAAATATTCCTTACTGTAACTGGACACCACTTTGAGATCTCTCGTTTGCAAGTCTCTGACGTTGACGTTTAAATCCTTCGCTAGGTTGCCCACCACGGTTCCTTTGTCCATCTCCTCGGAAATAGAGTAGGATATCTGAGCAGTGCAGCAGTCCCACAAAAGCGCAACCAACAGCCAGCAAAGGCGTCTCCGTGCCCGTCCAACAACCATCACTCTTTCCACGAATGCCGCCGTCGGAAACATTGTATTTTATCCACAAAACAGTGCGTGCTCGCCGATTAATCCATCCACTCGCCCTCTCTTCCTTATACCATCGTCTTTCTGGCTCCTCACACAATGTGATTTGTCTCATGACACTCCACAGGAAGGTGGCGACTGTGAGCTTACACAAAGTGGCGGTCAACTGCGACCTCAAGCGTTTAAATTTGGCACGGCAATATGTATCTTTGTACACAACACATGGACTCACCTAATAGCAGTTTGGAGATGAAAGGTTTCAAAACCAGAAAAATATTCATCCACGCAGTTTTTGTGAGTGTTCCTGAGCCCACTTGTAATGTGCTCTTCGTCAAATTCCAACATTAACGTTTCTTTTATTATTTGGAAGTAATTTATTGTGGACCTTGTAGTCATTGACTTCTACAAAGCTTGAGGTAGAGTATTATTTTTGGTGTAAAGTAGGGAGTAGCTAATGATGTTGACGTTGAAAGCAAGCAAGCTTTTCCATTGCAAGCAAACATTCAGCACCAAAGACAGTTACATTACTTTCCCTGCATGAACCACATTCTGCTTAGGGTCACCACAGGCCCTCTAGCCTTAGTTGGCTACATCTTGGACGAGTTGCCAGTCACAAGGTGTCATCTGGTCCCCCGCCAGCTGCACGGTCGTCACTTATACAAACCACTATACTATTAATGACAAGAAAATTAGCTAACAATTAACACATTAAAAAATAATCATACTGGTTAAACAAGTTAATATGCATTTAGTGCACTTTTCTGCATCAGCAAGGATTGTCATAACTTGGCCCAATAATTTAGGAAAAAGGATGTACAGCTATTAAAGTGAAAAAAAAAAAATTAGCCTACCTTTTCAGAATTAGGCAAAGTCTGAGTCCTGGTAAAAGTGTCTCCTCCATTAATACTAATCAGTTCGGCATCTACAGACGGAAAGGGTGCGGGGAAAACCACTACATCACTCTTGAGTGTGTCCGAGCTGAAACACACGTCGTACTGCTGAGTAGCTTTGGAGTAAGACCAGCTCCCGTCAGGATGGGTGGTGATCATCGGAGCGCCGTACCTGCCGAAAGTGCCGTCTGTCTGTCTGTGGCATCTGACGGCTATTAAAGTGATGAGGCTGAGCAGGAAGATGAGTGACACGGCCACAATGGCGATGAGCAGATACAAGTGTAGATCAGAGAAGCTCTCCTCCTTGATGGGCACATGTCTGAACTGAGTGTGGATGTCAGCTGTGCTTTCAAGCACCACCACATCAATAGACACCGTAGCTGACAGGGAGGCTTCTCCGTTATCACAAACCAACACCACCAAGGGGTGACTCTTCAGGTCATTGTCACTCATTCTCCTCTTGGTGCGAATCTCCCCGGTGCTGGTTCCGATCCGGAAGAGGTTGTTGCTGCCTTTGGGCTCAGACAGGTGGTAGGAGAGCAGTGCATTGTATCCAGAGTCTGCGTCTACAGCCCTGATCTTTGCCACAAAGTATCCCGCCTCAGCAGAATAGGGGATGCTCTCACTGTTAACGGAGCCGTGCTCAGAATAGGGAGCCAGAATGGTGGGACTGTTGTCATTCTCATCCAGGATAAAAACGTTGACAGTCACGTTGCTGCTGAGTGGAGGAACACCAGAGTCTGTGGCCTGAACTTTAAACTGGAACGTCTTTAACTTCTCA
>QODF01000010.1:3033843-3046547 GCA_024372805.1 Oostethus manadensis
TCTGAGTTGATGTTTAGAAGTGACGTTAATGGAATATTTCCAGGATAATTATCTAACAATGTGTATGACACTTTTGCATTAGCATCCAAATCAGGATCAAGTGCATTTATGGAACAAAGAGAAGCTCCTATTGGACTATTTTCTTTGACATACACATTAATAACAGACTCCTTAAAATGAGGCGCATTATCATTCACATCAGAAACATGAACAGTAATGATCTTGCTGGTGGACAGAGGAGGACTTCCTTCATCAGTAGCTATAATAGAGACTTTATAAAGAGAGGTGTTTTCTCTGTCTAGTGCTCCATCAACTACTAAAGAATAATCATTTTTGTAGTTAGATTTCAGCTTAAAAGGAACCGAACCAACAACCTTACAGTTGGTTACACCGTTATTTCCTCCGTCCTTATCACTCACTGTAAGCAAAGCAACTATTGTGCCTAATTCTGCGTTTTCTTCAACTGGGGTCATCAGTGACGTCACAGTTATTTCGGGGGCGTTGTCATTCACATCAATTATCTCAATGAGTAATTTAGCATGAGAACTGCGAGGAACAGTGCCCTGATCCATTGCTTGAACCCTGACCTCATAAGCAGCAGTTTCTTCATAATCTAACGTGTCTTTGACGGTGATTTCTCCTGTTTCTGCATTTACATTAAACACATTGGATGGATCATTGTGACCTCGTTTGATTAAAGAATACAAGATCTTACTGTTCATGCCCTCGTCTATGTCTGATGCATTTAATTTGATCACAACGTAACCTCGTGGGGAGTCTTCACTCACACGCACTTTATAAAGCGATTTGCTAAAAGTGGGCACATTGTCATTCACATCAAGCACATTTATACGTATTTGCAAAGAGCCAGATTTCGGAGGTTTACCGCCGTCTACAGCGGTCAACGTGAGAGCAATGAGCGACTGCTTCTCTCGATCTAAAGCTTTGTGCAGCACCAGCTCTGCAGACACGCCGTGTCCACCTCCGCTTTGCACGTCAAGCGTAAAGTGTTCATTATTGCTCAGCTTGTAGCTCCTCACCGAGTTACTGCCAATGTCTGCGTCCACAGCCACCGGGAGAAGGTAGCGCTCTCCCTGCATGGCTGATTCGGAAATGTCCAATGAGTAGCCATTTTCAGCGAAAGCAGGCGAGTTGTCGTTTATATCCAAAACACTGACCTCAATGCGGTGTGCTGTCATCGGATTGTTTAACACAGCTTGTATCCTCAACGAGCATTTTGCCAGGTTAGGACAAAGCTCCTCCCTGTCTATTCTTTCCTTTACAAAGAGGTTCCCCGTCTGCAAATTCACATTAAAATACTGTTTACTGTAACTCGAAACCACTCGTAGATCTCTGGCGTCCAGCTCCAGCACGTTAAGGTTTAAATCCTTGGCGATGTTCCCCACCACAAAGCCTTTGTTCACCTCCTCGTTAACGGAGTAGGACAACTGCGAAGCGGACGAGTCGTAAATACAAAGAAGCACAGCGAAGTGAATCCAGACATCGTGTCTTTTTTGTTGACGCATCCTCATCGTTGATGCCGCAAAATGAACCAAATCCCTCCTTTCATTGATCCACTACAATTCATCCAAATGCAGTGTTGCTGCTGGGGCGTCCGTGCGTCTCCTGTGCGTATAAACTACTGAATGATGACGATTTCTTTTTTGTTCCCATGCACGGAGGACCTTGAATCACTAAACACGCTCACATCTACGGTCAATTGCGACCCCCTGTGGTCTTTTGAAGGTAAGACAATCTTTACAATTAAAGCAAAATATAACAACATACCAAAAATACTATTGCTATTTGCAATAGCACTATTGCTAAAAATAGTGATAGTGAGAATTGCCTTACTTTGTTTGACACACGAGGATCCCACAAAATAGTGTAAACACAAGGTCAGCACCACGGACAGTGTCATTTGCATAGGTTTTTTTCTCCAACATCAAAAAGCAAAGATAGCACTACAGAAAACCAAGACTAACAGCCAAAATTTCAGAAATCAAACACTCAAATTCTACAATTGTCCAAACCAACAGCTTCATGCTTTATAGGCTAAAGAAATCCATCTTAAAGTCCAAACAACTTGAGAACAAAACTGTGGTTCTTCATTCAATTATAACCTGTCACTGGATTTGATAACCCGTGCCAATAATTGAAATTTACAGCTCGTGTACATGTTTAAAATTAGGGAACTAATGTAAAAACATGTGAAAACGTTTGAAAGTAGCAAAAATATGGTTCAAACTGTCATCATTGTTTACAATTTGCTTCTAGCACTGAGAATAAGCAATCCCATTTGAAAAACACATTTAGCCTACCTTATCAGAGTTCGGTAAAGTCTGAGTCCTGGTAAAAGTGTCTCCTCCATTAATACTAATCAGTTCGGCATCTACAGGAGGAAAGGGTGCGGGGAAAACCACTACATCACTCTTGAGTGTGTCCGAACTGAAACACACGTCGTACTGCTGAGTAGCTTTGGAGTAAGACCAGCTCCCGTCAGGATGGGTGGTGATCATCGGAGCGCCGTACCTGCCGAAAGTGCCGTCTGTCTGTCTGCGGCATCTGACGGCTATTAAAGTGATGAGGCTGAGCAGGAAGATGAGTGACACGGCCACAATGGCGATGAGCAGATACAAGTGTAGATCAGAGAAGCTCTCCTCCTTGATGGGCACATGTCTGAACTGAGTGTGGATGTCAGCTGTGCTTTCAAGCACCACCACATCAATAGACACCGTAGCTGACAGGGAGGCTTCTCCGTTATCACAAACCAACACCACCAAGGGGTGACTCTTCAGGTCATTGTCACTCATTCTCCTCTTGGTGCGAATCTCCCCGGTGCTGGTTCCGATCCGGAAGAGGTTGTTGCTGCCTTTGGGCTCAGACAGGTGGTAGGAGAGCAGTGCATTGTATCCAGAGTCTGCGTCTACAGCCCTGATCTTTGCCACAAAGTATCCCGCCTCAGCAGAATAGGGGATGCTCTCACTGTTAACGGAGCCGTGCTCAGAATAGGGAGCCAGAATGGTGGGACTGTTGTCATTCTCATCCAGGATAAAAACGTTGACAGTCACGTTGCTGCTGAGTGGAGGAACACCAGAGTCTGTGGCCTGAACTTTAAACTGGAACGTCTTTAGCTTCTCATAGTCAAAAGACTGCAAACTGACTAAATCTCCACTCTCTGAGTTGATGTTTAGAAGTGACGTTAATGGAATATTTCCAGGATAATTATCTAACAATGTGTATGACACTTTTGCATTAGCATCCAAATCAGGATCAAGTGCATTTATGGAACAAAGAGAAGCTCCTATTGGACTATTTTCTTTGACATACACATTAATAACAGACTCCTTAAAATGAGGCGCATTATCATTCACATCAGAAACATGAACAGTAATGATCTTGCTGGTGGACAGAGGAGGACTTCCTTCATCAGTAGCTATAATAGAGACTTTATAAAGAGAGGTGTTTTCTCTGTCTAGTGCTCCATCAACTACTAAAGAATAATCATTTTTGTAGTTAGATTTCAGCTTAAAAGGAACCGAACCAACAACCTTACAGTTGGTTACACCGTTATTTCCTCCGTCCTTATCACTCACTGTAAGCAAAGCAACTATTGTGCCTAATTCTGCGTTTTCTTCAACTGGGGTCATCAGTGACGTCACAGTTATTTCGGGGGCGTTGTCATTCACATCAATTATCTCAATGAGTAATTTAGCATGAGAACTGCGAGGAACAGTGCCCTGATCCATTGCTTGAACCCTGACCTCATAAGCAGCAGTTTCTTCATAATCTAACGTGTCTTTGACGGTGATTTCTCCTGTTTCTGCATTTACATTAAAAACATTGGATGGATCATTGTGACCTCGTTTGATTAAAGAATACAAGATCTTACTGTTCATGCCCTCGTCTATGTCTGATGCATTTAATTTAATAACGACCAACCCTTGCACTACGTCTTCAGCCACACGTACTTTATAAAGCGATTTGCTAAAAACCGGTGTGTTATCATTTGCATCCACCACCACTACTCTGATGTGTAACGTGCCCGATCTAATCGGTTTTCCTCCGTCCAAAGCTGTGAGAGTGAGCTCCAGAACAGGCTGCTTCTCTCGATCTAAAGCTTTGTGCAGAACCAGCTCTGCAGACACTCCGTGTTCTCCTCCACTCTGCACGTCAAGCGTAAAATGTTCATTTGGACTCAGCTTGTATGTCTTTACCGAGTTGCTTCCTGTGTCTGAATCTTCTGCTGCCGGGAGGAGATATCGTTCTCCAGGTGATACGGATTCAGATATTTTTAAAGTATATAACTCTTCCTCAAATGTAGGTGCGTTGTCGTTCACATCTACAACATTTACATCGATGCGATGCACAGCCATCGGGTTGCTCAACACCGCCTGTATCCTCACAAAGCATTGGGCCGCGTTCGGACAAAGCTCCTCCCTGTCTATTCTCTCGTTAACAAAGAGGTTCCCCGTCCGAAGATCCACATCAACGTATTTCTTACTGTCACTGGAAACAATACGCAGGTCTCTGTTGTGCAGCTCTTGCAAATTGAGATTCAATTCCTTGGCGAGGTTCCCCACCACCGTGCCTTTGTTCACCTCCTCAGAAACCGAGTAAGAGAATTGGGAAGCAGATCCGTCCCAAAGAAAAAGCACCGCAACGATATAAATCCAGACATGATACTCCCGCGTCCCCATCTTTGTAAAAAAAAAACCACCAATCCGGCTAGTGAATTTTATCCAGCGTTTGCATATCCGACACTGGCACGAATCTCCCAGCACCCACAGCAGCTCTTCTTGCTAAACTACAATCTGAGTGACTGTCCAAACAGCAGCCAATGAAAATGTAGGGTTCCCGAACCAGGAGAGGCTATGCATAATCATCCTAGCTGTGGTCTCATACGACATCTTGTGGTCAATGACTGGTAAAACATTCACATTTTCTTTTTGCTCGAAGATGTACATATACTATAGGTCATCTGCTCAAATATGAAAAAAATATTCACATTAAATTGAAGATTGTTACCTATTTTGTGTATAACTGCAGTGATGTATGGCAGTCGATTTACTGTATGTTTCAACATAAAACAAACTTTTCATAATATGCATTGTATAAGCTTACATCGCATGAAGATGTAAACTTTATATCTACGTGCACTATATAGCTTCCTATTATAAAGAGGCAGTGTATCCAATATACACAAATACAGAAATAATTTTGTTAACAAAGCACCAAATACTATACTAATACACATTCAATAATATTCCTTGACATTCAAACATAAATACCTCACGCTTTCTCCATGCAAACATGATTTTTAAGAGAAATGTCCTACTTCAGCACCATAGATAGTACTTCATTTGCAGACCATCAAATTAACCAACCAATGGGCAAACCATGCATTCATTTTCTATCAATCAGCTGTGTCAGCAACTACAGTACCCCATCAATCACACACAAAACAACTTATCAAGTTAAACTTCTATCATAAATTTGACTTTTTCTCTATACAACGTTGTAACATTTGTACAGATTTTACTAAATGTAGATGATGACACTTTAGCAAAGTATGTTTTGTGCAACATTTGTCAAATTAACAACTTTTCGAGGTTGCAGTAAACTATCATTTCTGAAGACGTGTGACAAAATAATGTCATAATTGAAGACGCACGACAGCAGCAAAAACATGGTTTAAGCAATATAGTTTAAAACTTGCTTTAGATGGAAAACATTGAAAGCCAAGAAAGGAAAACATTTTTCCAACAATAAATCTTCAGCCTACCTTTTCACTGTTTGGTAAAGTCTGAGTCCTGGTAAAAGTGTCTCCTCCATTAATACTGATCAGTTCTGCATCTACAGGCGGAAAGGGTGCGGGGAAAACTACTACATCACTCTTGAGTGTGTCCGAGCTGAAACACACGTCGTACTGCTGAGTAGCTTTGGAGTAAGACCAGCTCCCGTCAGGATGGGTGGTGATCATCGGGGCGCCGTACCTGCCGAAAGTGCCGTCTGTCTGTCTGTGGCATCTGACGGCTATTAAAGTGATGAGGCTGAGCAGGAAGATGAGTGACACGGCCACAATGGCGATGAGCAGATACAAGTGTAGATCAGAGAAGCTCTCCTCCTTGATGGGCACATGTCTGAACTGAGTGTGGATGTCAGCTGTGCTTTCAAGCACCACCACATCAATAGACACCGTAGCTGACAGGGAGGCTTCTCCGTTATCACAAACCAACACCACCAAGGGGTGACTCTTCAGGTCATTGTCACTCATTCTCCTCTTGGTGCGAATCTCCCCGGTGCTGGTTCCGATCCGGAAGAGGTTGTTGCTGCCTTTGGGCTCAGACAGGTGGTAGGAGAGCAGTGCATTGTATCCAGAGTCTGCGTCTACAGCCCTGATCTTTGCCACAAAGTATCCCGCCTCAGCAGAATAGGGGATGCTCTCACTGTTAACGGAGCCGTGCTCAGAATAGGGAGCCAGAATGGTGGGACTGTTGTCATTCTCATCCAGGATAAAAACGTTGACAGTCACGTTGCTGCTGAGTGGAGGAACACCAGAGTCTGTGGCCTGAACTTTAAACTGGAACGTCTTTAACTTCTCATAGTCAAAAGACTGTAGACTGACTATATCTCCACTCTCTGAGTTGATGTTTATCATTGAAGCTCTTTGTGTAATTTTAGGGGAACTGTCAATCAACTGATAAGCTGCTTTTGCATTTTCGACCAAATCTTCATCTGTCGTTGTCAAAGTGTATATAGTGGTTCTGACTGGACTATTCTCCCTTAGGTAAACATTAATGACAGGCTCCTTGAATTGAGGTGGGTTGTCATTAACATCAGAAACTTGAACGGTGATGATGCTTGTAGTGGATAGAGGAGGACTGCCTTCATCGGTAGCTATCAGCGTTACAAAAAACTGTGAAACCGCCTCTCTGTCAAGAGGCCCGTGTACCAACAAGGAGTAGTAATTTTTATAGTTAGACTTTAAAATAAATGGCACCGAACCAGCAATTTTACACGTTGTTTGGCCATTTTTACCACCGTCTTCATCGGTAATCGTCACCATAGCAACCGCCGTACCTATCTCGGCGTCTTCCTTTACTGGGCTCATGAGTGATGACACGGTGATTTCCGGTGCATTGTCGTTCACGTCAGTGACTTCCACTAAAACTTTGCTGTGCGCCAAGCGAGGAGGAATGCCTTTGTCCCGCACTTGAACACGAATCTCGTATGCTTGACTTTCCTCATAATTAATTCCCCCCTTCACGGTGATTTCTCCTGTGTTTTCATTGAGAGCAAACTTGCCATCGGGGTTAAAGCGCCCTCTTTCGGCAAAAGAATAGGCCAGTTGCCCATTCACGCCATCGTCAAAATCAGTTGCAGACACAGTTAACAGCGCGGCGCCGATATCTGCATTTTCAACAACTTGGACCTTGTAGAGAGATTTGGTGAACACAGGAGAATTATCGTTTACATCGAGGACGTTAATTTTTAACTGTACAGTCCCTGATTTAGGAGGTTTTCCTCCATCGATGGCAGTAAGCGTGAGATCAACTACAGCCTGCTTTTCTCGATCTAATGCTTTTTGCAGTATTAACTCAGCAGAGACACTATCGCTGTTGCTTTGCACATCCAAAACAAAATACTCGTTCTGGTTTAATTTATACGTCCTCACGGAGTTCACACCCACATCTGCATCATGAGCTATTGGAAGGGGATGTCTCTCCCCAAGAAAAGTATTTTCATACATATCTATTGTGGTTATTTCCTCCAGGAAAACCGGAGCGTTGTCATTTATGTCATTAATCACAACCTCAATTCGATGGAGCCTGCGTGGATTACTCAACGCTGCTTCTATATTTAAAGAGCATCTCGCCACATTCGGACACAACTCCTCTCTGTCTATCCTCTCGTTAACGGCCAACATTCCAGATTGTAGATCAATGTCAAAATACCGTCTTTTATACGCGGAGGTGATCTGCAGACGCGTGGATTGGAGTTGCTGCACACTGAGGTTTAAATCCTTTGCGAGGTTCCCTAACGCTGTCCCTTTGTCTACCTCCTCTGAGATGGAGTAGGATATCTGAGCCGTGGTCCAGCCGCACAGACAAAGCAGAATGAAGAACAGATCGCCAATCGTATTCCATTGTTCCAGGGAAGCCATAGCGACTCAAATAAATAACATTGACGTCTTTTTTTTGGCTTTGGTATATCCACAATGAAAAAAAAAACCCAAATTTATATCCTTTTATGTATCCATTCTCGCCGATGTTCCTGTCCGTGTGGCTCGTCTTGACTGTGTTGAGGCTCGACACAGCCCACAAATGACGTTTTCGTTTTAGGAGGAATTTCCGCACGTCAGACGTCAATGTTTTTTGCACGGTCACGAGCGCCATCTTGTGACGCTGATAGAGAAGTGCAACCTCAAAGGACAAGATGTAAACTTGGATGTACAGCAAAGTTAATAACCGACAACACCCCAAAACACACCAACTCTGCTTGTTTTTCTTATTAAAAAGCGAATTGTAGTCTTTTTTACATCGGTTTTCTCTTGTTATTGTTGCCTCTATTGATTTATTTCGCATTGCCTAAAACCCACAAAATAGAAAGAAATAATACCTATACACAGAACAGAGATACACATAAAACGCCCAAAACACTGACTATACTGTATTTCAGCACCACGGATAGCACTTATATACACTGTGCGCTGTAGACTTCTAGAATAGAACATCAGTCTTAAATTAAAATGTGCTTACTTTTTAGTACATCATCATCTATGCTATTATCATCAGTGAATATGAATCATTAATTCCACAGCAGAGTGAACTCATACAGTAAACTACACCACCATATCGTATGACCAATTGTACAAAGTGTTAATAACATTCTTCTGATTATCTGTATTTCTAAACAACACATGACTTCTTGCTCAGTTAACAAAGGAAGTCCAAACCCATCTTTGTGAGCCACTCTCAACAGTAACAACATCCATGTGACAAAATACTAGAACTTTTTACTTTTATTATTGTAAACCAAAAAATAGCAAGACCCTTTGAATTAACGGTATGCTTACCTTATCAGTATTAGGTAAAGTCTGAGTCCTGGTAAAAGTGTCTCCTCCATTAATACTGATCAGTTCGGCATCTACAGGCGGAAAGGGTGCGGGGAAAACCACTACATCACTCTTGAGTGTGTCCGAGCTGAAACACACGTCGTACTGCTGAGTAGCTTTGGAGTAAGACCAGCTCCCGTCAGGATGGGTGGTGATCATCGGGGCGCCGTACCTGCCGAAAGTGCCGTCTGTCTGTCTGTGGCATCTGACGGCTATTAAAGTGATGAGGCTGAGCAGGAAGATGAGTGACACGGCCACAATGGCGATGAGCAGATACAAGTGTAGATCAGAGAAGCTCTCCTCCTTGATGGGCACATGTCTGAACTGAGTGTGGATGTCAGCTGTGCTTTCAAGCACCACCACATCAATAGACACCGTAGCTGACAGGGAGGCTTCTCCGTTATCACAAACCAACACCACCAAGGGGTGACTCTTCAGGTCATTGTCACTCATTCTCCTCTTGGTGCGAATCTCCCCGGTGCTGGTTCCGATCCGGAAGAGGTTGTTGCTGCCTTTGGGCTCAGACAGGTGGTAGGAGAGCAGTGCATTGTATCCAGAGTCTGCGTCTACAGCCCTGATCTTTGCCACAAAGTATCCCGCCTCAGCAGAATAGGGGATGCTCTCACTGTTAACGGAGCCGTGCTCAGAATAGGGAGCCAGAATGGTGGGACTGTTGTCATTCTCATCCAGGATAAAAACGTTGACAGTCACGTTGCTGCTGAGTGGAGGAACACCAGAGTCTGTGGCCTGAACTTTAAACTGGAACGTCTTTAACTTCTCATAGTCAAAAGACTGCAAACTGACAATTTCACCACTCTCTGAGTTGATGTTTATCATTGTAGTTAGTGGTAGAAAGTTGTCATCGTTTACTAAAGAATAGCTCACTCTGCTATTTTTGTCGACATCTGCATCACTTGCAGATACTGCTTTCAAAACATCTCCAACGGGACTGTTTTCTTTCACATATATATTAATTGCAGTCTCTAAAAAAATAGGCGTGTTGTCATTGACATCAGAAACCTGAATAAAAACCATACTGATGCTAGAAAGAGGGGGTCTACCTTCATCTTTAGCCTGGATGGTAATATTGTAGTGAGAAACAACTTCTCTGTCCAGAGCTGCATAAATAACCAGTGAGTAATAATTCTTATAATTTGTTTCTAATTTAAAAGGCATCGAACCTAAAATTTCACACTTGACTTCGCCATTTTTTCCCCCATCTCTGTCTAGCACTGACACCAGAGCGATCGCCGTGCCAATTTCAGCATCCTCTTTGACTGCGCGAAGCAGTGACGTCACGGTGACGTCAGGCGCATTATCGTTGAGGTCCTCCACCTCCACCAGCACTTTACACTGCACCGTTAATGGAGGCTGGCCTTTGTCAGTGGCTTGCACGCGGATTTCAAATGCAGGATTGACTTCATAGTCAATTTGACCTTTTACTGTTATCACGCCGGTTTGCGAATCAATGTCAAAAATATCCAGCACACGGTCTTGATCTTTAGTATTTAACAAATACACAATGTCTTTGTTCGATCCCTCGTCAGCGTCAGTGGCAGTCACCGTTGCCACAACGGTGCCGGGTGGCGCATTTTCTCGAATACTAGTTTTGTATAATGACTGGCTAAAAACCGGAAAATTATCGTTTGTGTCCAATACGTTAATTGTGATCTGTGACGTGGCGGATTTCATCGGCGCTCCCCCGTCCAAAGCGGTCAGAGTGAGCTTAATAAAAGCCTGTTTCTCTCTGTCCAAAGCTTTCTGCAGGACCAACTCGGCGGACACTTTCTCTCCTTTGTGCACCGCTAAAGAGAAATATTCATTGGCATTCAGCTTGTATGTGTTAATGCTGTTTTTGCCAGCATCAGCGTCGTGTGCCGACAGCACAGGGAATGCAGCGCCGGGTAGGATGCCCTCCGCAACGTCTATTGTTTGGGATTCGGCGCTAAATACCGGCTGATTATCATTTATGTCTACAACATTCACTTCAATGCGGTAAAGTTTCATCGGTCCATTCATCACAGCCTCGACGTTTATTGTGCATTTTAGAGAGAGGGCGCAGAGCTCTTCTCTGTCTATTCTGTTGCTGACGTACAGCAAGCCAGATTTCACATTTACGTCGAAATACTTGCGTTTGGATCCAGACACAATCTGAAAAGCACGCGTCTCCAGGTCCTGCACATGAAGATTTAAATCTTTGGCGAGATTTCCGACAGGAGTGCCCAGGTTGACCTCCTCTGAGACGGAATAAGAGAGTTGAGCACACACCCATCGCCAGTTTAAATCCAAGCAAGCCAACAACAGATACAATCCAACAGAGGTTTTTCCTGTCCGCAGATGCATAATTCCATAAAAGGTGAGCGGATGTTTTGGCCCCAAGTTTGCCAGGTTTCACGCATATATCCCCAAAATGTGCATCTGTTCGTGCTCCATCTCCCTAGAAACTCCTTTCCCTGACAAAGCAACGAGACAATGATCTTCTTTCAGCAAGAGCCGGACCTCTACGCCCGCAACCCACTGGCGGTGTTACGGTCTCTAGTGTCGCCACATGGACATTTTGTGAAACTACAACTTCAGGAAATATATGCAGCCAAACAATACAAAACAGTCCACCCTCCTGGACAAAACAGCATTGAGTTGTTGCAGCGTTAAAAAAAAAAACACATCACTGTATTTGGCTGAGTATGTGCATCTCTAACACCCCCTTTTCCAAGGTAGCGAACTTTGGTGTTGGTGCTGAATTAAGTTCGAAGGCGAGGTGGAACCAGAGTTGGCTGCCAACTGACTCCAGACCAGTTCCATTGCCAGAGCCGTGTCATTACGTCACAGTGGTTATGCCCCCAATCAGGAAATAACGGAAAATCTCAAGTGTTGACCCGTTTTCATCAAAACAGAAATGACTATAGTGCTTGACATTACACACCATTTACATGTAAAAATGTAAATATAAATGTGCAACATGTAAAATTAAGATGCAAAATGCAAAACGTTTTAACATAAAGATTGCAAGTTGGAAGCTTTGGGTTTGTGGGGACCTGTCGGCATGGATTCATTCAACAATAGCAAGCTAACATGAACATTAACATTAAATCAAAAAACAAATCGTCGTTTCAGAACCATGGATAGGGCACTAGACATTTAATGCAAACAAGACGTAGTTTATCAGCACTTATCACCACAGATATATGACTAAAACAACACAAAGAACACTTTTTCTAACAAATAGTTTGGTCGTATATTCAGAATTAGACACCAACAGGCTAAGAAGTGGTCACATCAAACACTTTTCAAAGCAGCCTAATAAATGAAAATTAATTATTAAACAGTATTTTTTTAAATATTTTATGAAACTACAACTTCATAAAATTCAGGAAGCCAAACAATATAATCCACCTTCTCGGAGAAGACAACATAGAAACTATGACGTGTAAAACAGTACAGTAATTGGCTGGGTCTGTGGCCATGGTTTAGTTACCCTTTCAGAATAATGGCTAGAGCACCAGACATCTAATGCAAACAAGAATCATACCAGCACTTCTGCAAACACACAACTGGAATAACACAGAACACTTTCAATAAACGTGTT
>QODF01000010.1:3047188-3073994 GCA_024372805.1 Oostethus manadensis
CCGAAAGTGCCGTCTGTCTGTCTGTGGCATCTGACGGCTATTAAAGTGATGAGGCTGAGCAGGAAGATGAGTGACACGGCCACAATGGCGATGAGCAGATACAAGTGTAGATCAGAGAAGCTCTCCTCCTTGATGGGCACATGTCTGAACTGAGTGTGGATGTCAGCTGTGCTTTCAAGCACCACCACATCAATAGACACCGTAGCTGACAGGGAGGCTTCTCCGTTATCACAAACCAACACCACCAAGGGGTGACTCTTCAGGTCATTGTCACTCATTCTCCTCTTGGTGCGAATCTCCCCGGTGCTGGTTCCGATCCGGAAGAGGTTGTTGCTGCCTTTGGGCTCAGACAGGTGGTAGGAGAGCAGTGCATTGTATCCAGAGTCTGCGTCTACAGCCCTGATCTTTGCCACAAAGTATCCCGCCTCAGCAGAATAGGGGATGCTCTCACTGTTAACGGAGCCGTGCTCAGAATAGGGAGCCAGAATGGTGGGACTGTTGTCATTCTCATCCAGGATAAAAACGTTGACAGTCACGTTGCTGCTGAGTGGAGGAACACCAGAGTCTGTGGCCTGAACTTTAAACTGGAACGTCTTTACCTTCTCAAAGTCAAAAGACTGTAGACTGACTATATCTCCACTCTCTGAGTTGATGTTTATCATTGTAGTTAGTGGCATGGAGTCAGTGCTACTTTGTACAAAGGAGTAACTCACTTGGCCATTTTGATCAATGTCATCATCAACTGCAGTCACTCTATGAATTACTGCTCCTGGTGGACTATTTTCTTTGATGTAAACATTAATGAGGGGCTCTGAGAAGTGAGGTGGGTTGTCATTAACATCTGATATGTGCACATGAACAACACTGGTGCTGGACAGAGGTGGACTTCCTTCATCAGTTGCAGTGATGCTGATATTGTACATAGATACACTCTCCCTGTCAAGAGGACCATCAACAACTAAAGAATAGGAATTTTTATAATTTGACTCAAGTTTAAAAGGCACATTGTTGTTAATGTTACTGTGTACCAGACCATTTTTACCTCCATCTTTGTCCAACACAGAGACAATTGCAATGGCAGTGCCAATTGTTGCATCTTCTTTCACTGTGTTTAACAATGATGTAACTGAAATTTCAGGGGCATTGTCATTGACATCTAAAACTTCTATTAATAATTTGGCATGTGAAATCTTTGGAAAAACAGCCCCATCACTGGCTTGTACACGAATATCAAAACCACTCCTGTCTTCAAAATTCAAATTTTTAATGTTTGTGACAGTTCCGCTTGTTTTGTCAATAACAAAACAATCATTCTGTTTCCCTCTGCCCACTTCACTGAAAGAATAAAAGACTTGTCCATTTTTCCCTGCATCTAAATCTGTAGCATTAAGTGTTATTATTGAAGTTCCAATATTAATATTTTCATATATTCTAGCTTTGTACAAACTTTGACTGAATACAGGAGCATTATCATTAATGTCTAACACATTGACAACAATAGTCATAGTGCCTGATTTAGCGGGTGTTCCTCCATCAAACGCAGTCAACGTGAGTGTGATAACGGGCTGCTTTTCTCGGTCCAAAAGCCTCTGAAGCACTAATTCTGGCGTCACACTTTCTCCTATATGGACATCAAGAGAGAAATGTTCATTGTGGCTGAGCTTGTAAGAATTTACTGTATTTTTACCAACGTCTGTGTCATGAGCTGCATGCAGAGGAAATTTCGTGCTCACCTCTGTGTTCTCTGTGATATTTAACACCTGCATTTTGCTAATAAATGACGGGTAGTTGTCATTTACATCTAAAATCAAAATTTCAATGCGGTATAGTTTTAAAGGATTATTAATCACGGCCTCTACACTGAGTGAACATTTGGCTTGGTCTCCACACATTTCCTCCCGATCTATTCTCTCATTCACGAAGAGGACACCAGTCTTTAGGTTTACCTCCAAGTATTTCCGTTTGTTTCCCGCAACAATCTGAAACATGCGAGATTCCAAATCCTGGACATTTAGGCTCAGATCCTTAGCAACATTGCCCACAATTGTCCCCACATTCACCTCCTCCGCCACGGAGTAAGAGAGCTGGCCGCACACCGCTTCCCAGTAACACTCCAACAGCACGAAGAGCACAAACATCCGCACAGATTTCCATCTTTTCTTAGCATCCATCATCCCATACATCCACATTAGGCATAAAAAAGAGGGTCCAAAATAGTCCAAAAACAGACATGCGAAATACAAAAAAATAGTCGGCGACAGTGCAGTTGCTCGTCGTGATCCACTCTCACCGTCTAATCTCTTTGTTTCACTGGGAGGGAACGACGTCCTCCTTTCTGGGAGGAGTCCCAACCAACCCAATAACGTTTTAACCGTGTCCTGGTCTATATTGCCACCTAGTGGACGGATTGAATAACTACACTCAAGAGCAAAAGTGCAAATATCGTACACTAGAGAACCTTTCTTGCACTGCATTGTCTTTCTTTACTTCTCCGTTTAGTGTTCTACTGACAGAACCAGACTCCATAGGTAACAGCAAGCGTGTTTTATGCGTTCCACTTTGGGATTAATTGAAAATTAGGACAATATATTTTTAAAATTAAAGTTAAACAAGAATTAAACTTAAACTAGAAATAAAACAGATGGAAAAAATACAACATTTGCAAACTGGGTTTTTACAACATAAATCCTATCATGATCACATAATCCAAATAGTATTTTCTTTTAAATAGAAGAGCACATTTAAAAAAAAGGTATGCCTACACAAAGTATCAATATATCAATCAATATCAATTACTAATTATGAAAAAATATACACGTTAAGTGCCATTTGCATATATAATTTGGCCTCTGCAGCAACATTCTTCACTGTTATATGTAAACAACAAACTGTCAGCACCTTGGATAGCGACGCATCTAAGAACAACCACCACACACATCATAACTCTTAGGTCCTTCACATTTCAGTAGCAGAATCATCAATGATTTTATCCTGTAACTGAATGGTACATGTATGTAATAATATCATCTGTCAATTACACGTGACACAGGGCAAAGTCTTACAGCCTACCTTCACAGTGCTATAGGTAAAGTCTGAATCATAGTGCAGGTGCCTGCTCCGTTATTACAAACAGGTCTTGCTTTCAAGTAATGTATGTTGTGAAGAAAGAAGTAATTGCAGACATGTTATTTTCCCTCAATAAAGTAAAACCTATATCTACAGTCGTGCATTAAAGCTGTTGTGAACACAGAGTGTAAATTGGACTCACCTTATCAGTGGTAGGTAAAGTCTGAGTCCTGGTAAAAGTGTCTCCTCCATTAATACTGATCAGTTCTGCATCTACAGGAGGAAAGGGCCCGGGGAAAACTACTACATCACTCTTGAGTGTGTCCGAGCTGAAACACACGTCGTACTGCTGAGTAGCTTTGGAGTAAGACCAGCTCCCGTCAGGATGGGTGGTGATCATCGGGGCGCCGTACCTGCCGAAAGTGCCGTCTGTCTGTCTGTGGCATCTGACGGCTATTAAAGTGATGAGGCTGAGCAGGAAGATGAGTGACACGGCCACAATGGCGATGAGCAGATACAAGTGTAGATCAGAGAAGCTCTCCTCCTTGATGGGCACATGTCTGAACTGAGTGTGGATGTCAGCTGTGCTTTCAAGCACCACCACATCAATAGACACCGTAGCTGACAGGGAGGCTTCTCCGTTATCACAAACCAACACCACCAAGGGGTGACTCTTCAGGTCATTGTCACTCATTCTCCTCTTGGTGCGAATCTCCCCGGTGCTGGTTCCGATCCGGAAGAGGTTGTTGCTGCCTTTGGGCTCAGACAGGTGGTAGGAGAGCAGTGCATTGTATCCAGAGTCTGCGTCTACAGCCCTGATCTTTGCCACAAAGTATCCCGCCTCAGCAGAATAGGGGATGCTCTCACTGTTAACGGAGCCGTGCTCAGAATAGGGAGCCAGAATGGTGGGACTGTTGTCATTCTCATCCAGGATAAAAACGTTGACAGTCACGTTGCTGCTGAGTGGAGGAACACCAGAGTCTGTGGCCTGAACTTTAAACTGGAACGTCTTTAACTTCTCAAAGTCAAAAGACTGTAGACTGACTATATCTCCACTCTCTGAGTTGATGTTTATCATTGTAGTTAGTGGCATGGAGTCAGTGCTACTTTGTACAAAGGAGTAACTCACTTGGCCATTTTGATCAATGTCATCATCAACTGCAGTCACTCTATGAATTACTGCTCCTGGTGGACTATTTTCTTTGATGTAAACATTAATGAGGGGCTCTGAGAAGTGAGGTGGGTTGTCATTAACATCTGATATGTGCACATGAACAACACTGGTGCTGGACAGAGGTGGACTTCCTTCATCAGTTGCAGTGATGCTGATATTGTACATAGATACACTCTCCCTGTCAAGAGGACCATCAACAACTAAAGAATAGGAATTTTTATAATTTGACTCAAGTTTAAAAGGCACATTGTTGTTAATGTTACTGTGTACCAGACCATTTTTACCTCCATCTTTGTCCAAAACAGAGACAATTGCAATGGCAGTGCCAATTGTTGCATCTTCTTTCACTGTGTTTAACAATGATGTAACTGAAATTTCAGGGGCATTGTCATTGACATCTAAAACTTCAATTAGTAATTTGGTATGAGAGGTTAAGGGAGAAGAACCTCCATCACTGGCTTGTACTCTGAGCTCAAATGCTTTAGTTTCTTCAAAGTCAAGATTGTTCTTGTTTGTCACTGTTCCAGTTTTTTCATCAATAGAAAAGACATTTATTTGTTGACCCCTCCCTCCTTCACTGAAAGAATAGAACACTTGTCCATTTTGTCCTGCATCTAAATCAGTTGCATTTAATGTTATTATTGATGTGCCAATCTCAATGTTCTCATATATTCTAGCTTTGTATAAAGATTGACTGAATACAGGAGCATTATCATTACTGTCTAACACATTGACAACAATAGTCATAGTGCCTGATTTAGCTGGTGTTCCTCCATCAATAGCAGTCAACGTGAGTGTGATCATGGGCTGCTTTTCTCGGTCTAAAAGCCTCTGAAGCACTAATTCTGGTGTTTCTCCTTTATGTGCATCAAGAGAGAAATGTTCATTTTGACTGAGCTTGTAAGAATTTACTGTATTTTTACCAACGTCTGCATCATGAGCTGGATGAAGAATAAATTTTGCACCTGCTGTTGTTGTCTCACTAATATTCAACACCTGAACATGACTAGAGAATAATGGATAATTGTCATTTGCATCTAATATTGTAATTTCAATGCGGTACAGTTTTAAGGGATTATTAATCACAGCCTCCACACTGAGTGAACATTTTGCTTGATCGCCACACATTTCCTCCCGATCTATTCTCTCATTCACGAAGAGGACACCAGTCTTTAGGTTTACCTCCAAGTATTTCCTTTTGTTTCCCGCAACAATCTGAAACATGCGGGATTCCAAATCCTGGACGTTTAGGCTCAAATCCTTAGCAACATTCCCCACAACTGTCCCCACATTCACCTCCTCCGCCACGGAGTAAGAGAGCTGGCCGCACACCGCTTCCCAGTAACACACCAGCAACACAAAGAGCAGAAACATCCGCACGGAGCTCCATCCTCCCGCAGCACGCATCATCCCATACATCCACATTAGGCATGAAAAAAGGAGGGTCCAATTCCGTCCGGAAAGAGATATCCAAAATAGTGGAAACAAATGTCAAAAGGCAGTGCAGTCAGAAAAGCTTGTCGTGTCCTCCTCTCGTACCGTCTACTCTCTTTGTTTCACTCGGAGGGGAACGACGTCCTCCTCTCGGGGAGGAGTCCGGACCAACCGAATAACGGTTTTACCGTGTCACGGTCTATATTGCCCTCTAGTGGAGGCTTGACTTAACTACACACAACATCATCACGACAAGAAAATACAGCAGGCCGCATATAGTTTTACTTTTCCTACCACACATAAAACAAAAAACTTGTTTGTCATTTAGAGATTAAATGCAAATTTGGACAACATTCTGCCCCTTTAATATAAACGTAAAGTAATTACAGCAAACACCTAGAAACTGTGTTTTTACAACTTAAGTGGTATTAAAATCACACACTTCACTATCCACACACTCACTTCCTGTAAACAGGACAGCACATTAAAATCCGGCATCGGGATCACGATGCTTAAACAGCTTAGACAGTTTTTATGGAGATTTTCTTTATGTCAATTTCCCCCCCTAAAAGAGCAGTTACTTTTTTTTTCCGAAGAAAAAACAACACAACATCAGCAGCATGAATGCACATAAATACACGACATACACAATAATAACCACCACAGTGAGGTTGTAACTAAAAAGAATCTCACCATTTTAAAAGCAGATTTTGCCGTGATTGTATTCTGTTTTTAATCACTAAGTGGGACATGACACGAGTACTGCAGCACAAACAGCCCGAGTTTGCAAAATGTCATGTTTTTTCACTTATAATTCTTTGTCTTTGTATCCAATCAGAGTCTTTGTACCTCCTCAGTTTCTTGGTAAACAACATATGTATAAAATACATTTGGTAAAGCACAGCTCTTTGACTTTCTCTGAGACAACGACATTACGATCTTAACGATCATCATCTTTTTGAGTGAAATATTAAACTATAAATAGGTCACAGCAAATACACAGGGAAACATAACTTTGACTATCATAACTCTTAAATTCATCTATCAAATAAATTAGACAAAGCACAGCCTGTGTTGCTGACATTCTCAGTGCTAAAGGTCAAGTCTTAGTGTTAGTAAAGATATATATTCTATTTCCCCTTATTACATCCAATACACGTTTTAAATCAACATATACATACAGTAACATCACTGCAGCCTTCCATTACCACTCAGACTATTGAAGTGACGCACGGGACATGTTAATGAAAACAGCAAACAGAGGCTACGTATTGGACTCACCTTCTCCGTGGGAGGTAAAGTCTGAGTCCTGGTAAAAGTGTCTTCTCCATTAATACTGATCAGTTCGGCATCTACAGGCGGAAAGGGTGCGGGGAAAACCACTACATCACTCTTGAGTGTGTCCGAGCTGAAACACACGTCGTACTGCTGAGTAGCTTTGGAGTAAGACCAGCTCCCGTCAGGATGGGTGGTGATCATCGGGGCGCCGTACCTGCCGAAAGTGCCGTCTGTCTGTCTGTGGCATCTGACGGCTATTAAAGTGATGAGGCTGAGCAGGAAGATGAGTGACACGGCCACAATGGCGATGAGCAGATACAAGTGTAGATCAGAGAAGCTCTCCTCCTTGATGGGCACATGTCTGAACTGAGTGTGGATGTCAGCTGTGCTTTCAAGCACCACCACATCAATAGACACCGTAGCTGACAGGGAGGCTTCTCCGTTATCACAAACCAACACCACCAAGGGGTGACTCTTCAGGTCATTGTCACTCATTCTCCTCTTGGTGCGAATCTCCCCGGTGCTGGTTCCGATCCGGAAGAGGTTGTTGCTGCCTTTGGGCTCAGACAGGTGGTAGGAGAGCAGTGCATTGTATCCAGAGTCTGCGTCTACAGCCCTGATCTTTGCCACAAAGTATCCCGCCTCAGCAGAATAGGGGATGCTCTCACTGTTAACGGAGCCGTGCTCAGAATAGGGAGCCAGAATGGTGGGACTGTTGTCATTCTCATCCAGGATAAAAACGTTGACAGTCACGTTGCTGCTGAGTGGAGGAACACCAGAGTCTGTGGCCTGAACTTTAAACTGGAACGTCTTTAGCTTCTCAAAGTCAAAAGACTGTAGACTGACTATATCTCCACTCTCTGAGTTGATGTTTATCATTGTAGTTAGTGGCATGGAGTCAGTGCTACTTTGTACAAAGGAGTAACTCACTTGGCCATTTTGATCAATGTCATCATCAACTGCAGTCACTCTATGAATTACTGCTCCTGGTGGACTATTTTCTTTGATGTAAACATTAATGAGGGGCTCTGAGAAGTGAGGTGGGTTGTCATTAACATCTGATATGTGCACATGAACAACACTGGTGCTGGACAGAGGTGGACTTCCTTCATCAGTTGCAGTGATGCTGATATTGTACATAGATACACTCTCCCTGTCAAGAGGACCATCAACAACTAAAGAATAGGAATTTTTATAATTTGACTCAAGTTTAAAAGGCACATTGTTGTTAATGTTACTGTGTACCAGACCATTTTTACCTCCATCTTTGTCCAACACAGAGACAATTGCAATGGCGGTGCCAATTGTTACATCTTCTTTCACTGTGTTTAACAATGATGTTACTGAAATTTCAGGGGCATTGTCATTGACATCTAAAACTTCTATCAATAATTTGGTATGAGAGTTAAGAGGGGAGGGGGCACCATCACGAGCTTGTACTCTCAGCTCAAATGCTTTGGTTTCTTCAAAGTCAATACTTTGTTTGTTTGTTACTGTTCCAGTTTTTTCATCAATAGCAAACATATTTGTCTGTTTCCCTCGTCCTCCTACACTGAAAGAATAGAACACTTGTCCATTTTGTCCTTCATCTAAGTCAGTAGCATTTATTGTTATTATTGATGTGCCAATCTCAATGTTCTCATATATTCTAGCTTTGTATAAACTTTGACTGAATACAGGAGCATTATCATTAATGTCTAACACATTGACAACAATAGTCATAGTGCCTGATTTAGCTGGTGTTCCTCCATCAATAGCAGTCAACGTGAGTGTGATAACGGGCTGCTTTTCTCGGTCTAAAAGCCTCTGCAGCACTAATTCTGGCGTCGCACTTTCTCCTTTATGTGACTCAAGAATAAAATATTCATTTTGACTTAGCTTATAAGAATTTACTGTATTTTTACCAACGTCTGCGTCATGCGCTGGACGTAGAGGAAATTTAGCTCCTGCTGCTGTGTTCTCACTGATATTCAACACCAGAAGGTTGATATGAAACAAAGGATAATTGTCATTTATATCTAATATTGTAATTTCAATACGGTACAGTTTTAAGGGATTATTAATCACGGCCTCCACACCGAGGAAACATTTTGCTTGGTCTCCACACATTTCCTCTCTATCTATTCTCTCATTCACGTAGAGGACGCCAGTCTTGAGATTTACCTCCAAATATTTCCTTTTGCCTCCCACAACAATCTGAAACATGCGGGATTCCAAATCCTGGACGTTTAGGCTCAAATCCTTAGCAACATTTCCCACAACGGTCCCCACATTCACCTCCTCCGCCACGGAGTAAGAGAGCTGGCCGCTCACCGCTTCCCAGTAACACACCAGCAACACAAAGAGCAGAAACATCCGCACGGAGCTCCATCTTCCCGCAGCACGCATCATCCCATACATGCACGCAAGGCATGAAAAAGGAGGGTCCAATTCCGTCCGAAAATAGATATCCAAGTCAGAAGATACAAAACAGCAGACAGTGGAGCCAGAAAAAGCTCGTCGTGATTTCCTCTCTCACCGTCTAATCTCTTTGTTCACTCAGATGGGAACGTCGTCCTCCTCTCTGGGAGGAGTCCGGACCAACCGAATAACGGTTTTACCTTGCCACGGTCTATATTGCCCTCTAGTGGACACTTGCCTTAACTACACACAACATCACCACGACAGTAGGCCTGCAAACATTATGGCAAAAAAAAATCAAACTATTACAAAGTGTTTGTTTTTTTTAATTAGTGCCATTATAATCGCACACATCACAATCCACAGCCTACTGTCCTTTAACAAGAATAGCAAACTAAAATAGGGCATCCAAATCCCGAAAGATAATAAGCTTTCATTGTGTTTATAATGATTTTCTATAAGTGTTTCTTCCCCCCAGTTAAGAAACATATGCTTTTTCCTTTGAAAAACTACACTGAATCAAGACCATGGATGCATATAAGATATACAATAATAATCACAAGTGCGAGGTTATAATTCATAATCATAATTCTTGCATAGCAAAAATAGCCATTATTTTATTATTTTCTTTAGTCACTAAGTATGGCATAAAATGAGAACACCAACAAAAATGACTGAGCTTGCAAAAAGTCACATTTTTCCACGCACATCAATTATACTTGTAATGAGTCAGTCTCTCCGGTGTTTGGGTAAACAACCAACATGTAGTAAATACATTTGGTGAAGCATATCTCTTTGACTTTACCTAAAGCAACATACAACTGTAAGGATCATCAAATTTTTTTAGTGATCTAGTAAAATATTAATATGTTACAGCAAACACAAAAAACAAGAGAATTTTGTGTTTCACAGTTTTTAAACTCATCAAGTATACTACTGGTCAGACGGTGCAAACTGTGTAGCCAACCTTCTCAGTGCTAAAGGTGTAATCTGAGTAAAGGTCCATTTTCACTACCTAAATCAAGCATATTTTGTAAATCACAATACAGTATATATTGTGACATCGTTTGCTGCCATGCTTTTTTGCCTCAGACTATTGAAGTGACGCATGGGACATGTGAATGAAAACAGCAAACAGAGGCTACATACTGGACTCACCTTCTCCGTGGGAGGTAAAGTCTGAGTCCTGGTAAAAGTGTCTCCTCCATTAATACTGATCAGTTCGGCATCTACAGACGGAAAGGGTGCGGGGAAAACCACTACATCACTCTTGAGTGTGTCTGAGCTGAAACACACGTCGTACTGCTGAGTAGCTTTGGAGTAAGACCAGCTCCCGTCAGGATGGGTGGTGATCATCGGAGCGCCGTACCTGCCGAAAGTGCCGTCTGTCTGTCTGTGGCATCTGACGGCTATTAAAGTGATGAGGCTGAGCAGGAAGATGAGTGACACGGCCACAATGGCGATGAGCAGATACAAGTGTAGATCAGAGAAGCTCTCCTCCTTGATGGGCACATGTCTGAACTGAGTGTGGATGTCAGCTGTGCTTTCAAGCACCACCACATCAATAGACACCGTAGCTGACAGGGAGGCTTCTCCGTTATCACAAACCAACACCACCAAGGGGTGACTCTTCAGGTCATTGTCACTCATTCTCCTCTTGGTGCGAATCTCCCCGGTGCTGGTTCCGATCCGGAAGAGGTTGTTGCTGCCTTTGGGCTCAGACAGGTGGTAGGAGAGCAGTGCATTGTATCCAGAGTCTGCGTCTACAGCCCTGATCTTTGCCACAAAGTATCCCGCCTCAGCAGAATAGGGGATGCTCTCACTGTTAACGGAGCCGTGCTCAGAATAGGGAGCCAGAATGGTGGGACTGTTGTCATTCTCATCCAGGATAAAAACGTTGACAGTCACGTTGCTGCTGAGTGGAGGAACACCAGAGTCTGTGGCCTGAACTTTAAACTGGAACGTCTTTAACTTCTCAAAGTCAAAAGACTGTAGACTGACTATATCTCCACTCTCTGAGTTGATGTTTATCATTGTAGTTAGTGGCATGGAGTCAGTGCTACTTTGTACAAAGGAGTAACTCACTTGGCCATTTTGATCAATGTCATCATCAACTGCAGTCACTCTATGAATTACTGCTCCTGGTGGACTATTTTCTTTGATGTAAACATTAATGAGGGGCTCTGAGAAGTGAGGTGGGTTGTCATTAACATCTGATATGTGCACACGAATAACACTGGTGCTGGACAGAGGTGGACTTCCTTCATCACCAGCTACAAGAGTGACATTGTAATGGTTCTTTTTCTCTCTATCAAGTGGACCATTTACTGTTAGAGAATAATAGTTCTTATAATTAGTGTCTAATTTAAATGGCGTCTGATTTGCGATGACAACTTTAACGATACCATTCCTTCCTCCATCCTTGTCCAGCACAGAGACTAGAGCAACGGCCGTGCCGACCTCAGCATCCTCCTTAACTGCGTTTAGCAGGGAGGTCACACTAATCACAGGCGCATTGTCATTCATATCCTCCACTTCCACAAGCACTTTACAGTGAGTCGACAATGGAGGATGGCCTTTATCACTGGCTTGCGCATGAATCTCAAAAGCAGCATTTTCCTCATAATCAATGTCTCCTTTGACTAATATTGCACCCGTTTTTGCATCAATTTCAAACATATCTAAAACAAGATCCTGCCCTTTTTTTCTCAGAGAGTATTGTATCTCACTGTTCAACCCGTCATCGCCGTCTGTTGCATTCAGAGTGATCACAGTGGAGCCTTTGGGTGCGTTTTCAGCTAGTTTAACTTTGTATAACGCTTTACTGAAAACAGGGGGGTTGTCGTTGCTATCCAAAACATTAATAATTATTTGTGACGTTCCTGACTTGGGCGGGTTTCCTCCGTCTAGTGCAGTAAGTGTGAGCTTTATAATGGAGTCATGCTCGCGGTCTAAAGCTTTCTGCATCACCAACTCTGCAGACACGCTGTCTCCCCCTTTGTGGATGTCTAAAGAGAAATACTCGTTCGTGCTGAGCTTGTACGTATTAACACCGTTCTTTCCAACATCCAAATCAGTGGCCTCAATCAAGCCAAATTTAAGCCCAGGTAAAGTGCTTTCTGCAATGTCAAGTAGCTGCAAATCCTCTGAGAAAACGGGCGCATTGTCATTAATATCAAATACATTTACCTCCAAACGATACAGATTTAAAGGGTTGTTGATCACAGCCTCCACGTTCACAATACATTTTGGTGCCTTGGCACACAGAAACTCCCTGTCAATTCTTTCACGGACAAAAAGAACTCCGGTCTTTACATTTATGTCGAAATATTTTTTCTTAGAATTGCTGACAACCTGAAACAGGCGAGATTCTAAAGTCTTGACGTCAAGGTTGAGATCCCTGGCAATATTTCCCACAGAAGTCCCCGGTTTTACCTCCTCTGAGACTGAATAGGACAGCTGGCCACTGACCGCTTCACACAAACATTTCAGCAGCACGGCCACAACATGTATCCGGTAATGCGTCGCTTTACTTGACAAATGCATCATCCTGTATCATCCAGTCACGGCATTAATCCAATCCAAATGATCCCATCCAAAAAAATCCTCGCACAAAATGTATCAAATACAAATGCTAGTCTTCTGTCCAGCTAGATGTTCATTATTCGTCCTTCTCTTCGTGCGTCTCTTTGTCACAAAGCCCAGCGAGACATAATCAGCCTGTTTTCCCTGGGAGGAGTCCTTTATCTCTGAATCGCCGAACGCCACTCAAAGATGTCACGGTCTATATTGCCTCCATGCGGTGCTTTTACGCAACTGCATGCAGTGCCATGCAAAAATGCTTTTCACAGCTTCAGAAACAGTAAACTATTGATATCTTAACTAGCACATTCGGAAAACCAATCTAATATTCTTAATCAAAAGTATAAATTCCTATAGAAATAAAACTTCTAAAAATTCTCAACCATAAATTCAACAATTAAAAAAAAAAATAGTACAACTATGAGAAGAAGTTGTTTTAAGTTGAAGAAAGAAATGAAACTAAGTTTGTTGCTTACAGCTAAATGAGCTCAGTTTCTTCAGGCCTATATACAATTGGACCTATATATATATCTGTGTTTGATGCAAAGAACATACAAATATAACAAAAAGAATGGAATTCACCACCGACCCAGGTGAAGACAAAAAGTATAGATTTAGAATTTTTCATCAGCATACGCAAGCTTTGAAGAAAGGCACAAAATATACTACTACAGTCATTACATTCAGCACCAAGGACAGTGATAGTTAAGATATTGTAAATGCCAAACAATGGAGAACACGTGCATTGTTTAACAAGTCCTACAAACAGTAAGTGTTAATCATATTCTTACCTTATCAGTGTTAGGTAAAGTCTGAGTCCTGGTAAAAGTGTCTCCTCCATTAATACTGATCAGTTCAGCATCTACAGGCGGAAAGGGTGCGGGGAAAACCACTACATCACTCTTGAGTGTGTCCGAGCTGAAACACACGTCGTACTGCTGAGTAGCTTTGGAGTAAGACCAGCTCCCGTCAGGATGGGTGGTGATCATCGGGGCGCCGTACCTGCCGAAAGTGCCGTCTGTCTGTCTGTGGCATCTGACGGCTATTAAAGTGATGAGGCTGAGCAGGAAGATGAGTGACACGGCCACAATGGCGATGAGCAGATACAAGTGTAGATCAGAGAAGCTCTCCTCCTTGATGGGCACATGTCTGAACTGAGTGTGGATGTCAGCTGTGCTTTCAAGCACCACCACATCAATAGACACCGTAGCTGACAGGGAGGCTTCTCCGTTATCACAAACCAACACCACCAAGGGGTGACTCTTCAGGTCATTGTCACTCATTCTCCTCTTGGTGCGAATCTCCCCGGTGCTGGTTCCGATCCGGAAGAGGTTGTTGCTGCCTTTGGGCTCAGACAGGTGGTAGGAGAGCAGTGCATTGTATCCAGAGTCTGCGTCTACAGCCCTGATCTTTGCCACAAAGTATCCCGCCTCAGCAGAATAGGGGATGCTCTCACTGTTAACGGAGCCGTGCTCAGAATAGGGAGCCAGAATGGTGGGACTGTTGTCATTCTCATCCAGGATAAAAACGTTGACAGTCACGTTGCTGCTGAGTGGAGGAACACCAGAGTCTGTGGCCTGAACTTTAAACTGGAACGTCTTTAGCTTCTCATAGTCAAAAGACTGTAGACTGACTATATCTCCACTCTCTGAGTTGATGTTTATCATTGTAGTTAGTGGCATGGAGTCAGTGCTACTTTGTACAAAGGAGTAACTCACTTGGCCATTTTGATCAATGTCATCATCAACTGCAGTCACTCTATGAATTACTGCTCCTGGTGGACTATTTTCTTTGATGTAAACATTAATGAGGGGCTCTGAGAAGTGAGGTGGGTTGTCATTAACATCTGATATGTGCACATGAACAACACTGGTGCTGGACAGAGGTGGACTTCCTTCATCAGTTGCAGTGATGCTGATATTGTACATAGATACACTCTCCCTGTCAAGAGGACCATCAACAACTAAAGAATAGGAATTTTTATAATTTGACTCAAGTTTAAAAGGCACATTGTTGTTAATGTTACTGTGTACCAGACCATTTTTACCTCCATCTTTGTCCAACACAGAGACAATTGCAATGGCAGTGCCAATTGTTGCATCTTCTTTCACTGTGTTTAACAATGATGTAACTGAAATTTCAGGGGCATTGTCATTGACATCTAAAACTTCTATTAATAATTTGGTATGAGAGGTTAAGGGAGAAGAACCTCCATCACTGGCTTGTACTCTCAGCTCAAATGCTTTGGTTTCTTCAAAGTCCAGATTGTTCTTGTTTGTCACTGTTCCAGTTTTTTCATCAATAGAAAAGACATTTATTTGTTGACCCCTCCCTCCTTCACTGAAAGAATAAAACACTTGTCCATTTTGTCCTGCATCTAAATCAGTAGCATTTAGTGTTATAATTGACGTGCCAACATTAATATTTTCATATATTCTAGCTTTGTATAAAGATTGACTGAATACAGGAGCATTATCATTAATGTCTAACACATTGACAACAATAGTCATAGTGCCTGATTTAGCTGGTGTTCCTCCATCAATAGCAGTCAATATGAGTGTGATAACGGGCTGCTTTTCTCGGTCTAAATGCTTCTGAAGAACCAATTCTGGTGTTGCACTTTCTCCTTTGTGTGCCCCAAGAGAAAAATGTTCATTTGGACTGAGTTTGTAGGAATTTACTGTATTTTTACCAACGTCTGCATCATGAGCGGCATGCAGAGGGAATTGAGCGCCTGCTGCTGCTGTTGTCTCACTAATATTCAACACCTGAACATTTTTAGAAAATGACGGAAAATTGTCATTTACATCTAAAATCATCACTTCAATATGGTACAGTTTTAAGGGATTATTAATCACAGCCTCCACACTGAGTGAACATTTTGCTTGATCTCCACACATTTCCTCCCGATCTATTCTCTCATTCACGAAGAGGACACCAGTCTTTAGGTTTACCTCCAAGTATTTCCTTCTGCTTCCCGCAACAATCTGAAACATGCGGGATTCCAAATCCTGGACGTTTAGGCTCAAATCCTTAGCAACATTCCCCACAACTGTCCCCACATTCACCTCCTCCGCCACGGAGTAAGAGAGCTGGCCGCACACCGCTTCCCAGTAACACACCAGCAGCACAAAGAGCATAAATATCCGAACAGAGGTCCATCTTCCCGCAGCATCCATCATTCCATACATCCACGAAAAGCATGAAGAAAAGGAAAGGCCACTATTGTTCGAAATTAGATCACCAAAATAAAAGAAATAAATCTTAGTAGACAGTGCCGTCACGAAATGTTCGTTGTGAGCTTCTCTGTCATCGTCTGATCTCTTTGTTTCACTCGGATGGGAACGGCTTCCTCCTCTTAGGGAGGAGTCCGGACCGCCGGAATGAAGTTTTAACAGTGTCACGGTCTATATCGCCCTCTAGTGGAAGCATCAAATAACTACACCACACCGTCATCTCACTAGACTACTGTATATTCAGCCATTTGCCGGCACCATATGGTCTTTATTTACTTTTCCAGTGATATACTGCACTACATTGTTAACAGTAAGGTCATGTGGTTATTGTATTTTTTATTTTATATGACATAACAATTCTGATTATACGTTCTGTACTATTTTCTGAAATATAAGTCAAAGGCTGCAGACAAAAAATATATAATACATATCTAATATGTATTGTATATTTACACCAAAGTGCACAACTACTTCCACACATCCCAAGCCACGCAGGTTGGTTGAAATCAGACATTTTAACCATCACAATGAATAAAAGGGACCGATGGAGTCCATAATGATTTTCTATGAAGCTGTTTTTTGTCAACAAGAATAAACACTTTTACTTGTAATATCAAAGCAACACGTGTTCAGAACCAAGGATAGCGACAAGCACAATAATACCCACCACTGAGAGGTCCTGACTCAAAAGTCTTTAACATTTCAATAGCAGAATTATTAGTATTTTCATTGTTATTAATCACTACTGGAGACAAGAGTAGTACAGTACAAACAGTCAGAGCTTGCAAACATCATGTATTCACCTACTAATTATTGGTATATGTAAACAATAAATGCCTTCTTATCTTCTCAGCAGTGTTGGGTAAGCAACATACTTATACTTCACAAGTTTAGAGAACCAACTAGCCCTTTGACTTTGTCTGAGGCAACAGTGCAATCACAATTATGAGAGGCTGGTATGACTGAAAACACCAAAGTATTAAGAGGTCACAGTTGTAACAAACAGAAAGACCAACATAGATTAGTGTTTCATATTTGCCCATGTAGTTATACAGTCTACCAAATGCTCCCGGTATTCTCAAATTTGGGTCCAGGAAACGAGTTTGGGAGACATAGGTTGGCGATCGACAGAGTAATAATAATGTTATCATCATTATGTTAAAGTTTCATAAATTAAAAAATGCTTTAAACTGGATTTAAAACAATGTGGATTCATTTGGAATGTGTCAGTCATGTTACTGTTCATTTTTTGTACACATTAGAATGAGTATTATGGTTGAAATGTTTAAAAAGTGATTTAATTCTATGGCATCAATAAAAATGGCTGATTTGTATTTATTTTATTGTATACAATGACAGTTTTAAAGGTGGTCGTGTAAAACTGTCTTTCCTGTAAATGGTTCATGGGCCACTGAAATGTTATACTGGCGACAAAAGCCTGTACTGTGTGTTTTACTGTATTAAGTAAAGTGTATATAAAGATATAGGGACCTCACAGTTTGCATTGCAGAAAAACTATGTCCCCTTAAACTATTCAAGTGAATCACACAAGCATTTATTAATGATAAAGTAATACAAGCAATAATAAACAAGTGGATTTATATTTGACTCACCTTCTCTGTGTTTGGTAAAGTCTGAGTCCTGGTAAAAGTGTCTCCTCCATTAATACTGATCAGTTCAGCATCTACAGGCGGTAAAGTTGCGGGGAAAACTACTACATCACTCTTGAGTGTGTCCGAGCTGAAACACACGTCGTACTGCTGAGTAGCTTTGGAGTAAGACCAGCTCCCGTCAGGATGGGTGGTGATCATTGGGGCGCCGTACCTGCCGAAAGTGCCGTCTGTCTGTCTGTGGCATCTGACGGCTATTAAAGTGATGAGGCTGAGCAGGAAGATGAGTGACACGGCCACAATGGCGATGAGCAGATACAAGTGTAGATCAGAGAAGCTCTCCTCCTTGATGGGCACATGTCTGAACTGAGTGTGGATGTCAGCTGTGCTTTCAAGCACCACCACATCAATAGACACCGTAGCTGACAGGGAGGCTTCTCCGTTATCACAAACCAACACCACCAAGGGGTGACTCTTCAGGTCATTGTCACTCATTCTCCTCTTGGTGCGAATCTCCCCGGTGCTGGTTCCGATCCGGAAGAGGTTGTTGCTGCCTTTGGGCTCAGACAGGTGGTAGGAGAGCAGTGCATTGTATCCAGAGTCTGCGTCTACAGCCCTGATCTTTGCCACAAAGTATCCCGCCTCAGCAGAATAGGGGATGCTCTCACTGTTAACGGAGCCGTGCTCAGAATAGGGAGCCAGAATGGTGGGACTGTTGTCATTCTCATCCAGGATAAAAACGTTGACAGTCACGTTGCTGCTGAGTGGAGGAACACCAGAGTCTGTGGCCTGAACTTTAAACTGGAACGTCTTTACCTTCTCAAAGTCAAAAGACTGTAGACTGACTATATCTCCACTCTCTGAGTTGATGTTTATCATTGTAGTTAGTGGCATGGAGTCAGTGCTACTTTGTACAAAGGAGTAACTCACTTGGCCATTTTGATCAATGTCATCATCAACTGCAGTCACTCTATGAATTACTGCTCCTGGTGGACTATTTTCTTTGATGTAAACATTAATGAGGGGTTCTGAGAAGTGAGGTGGGTTGTCATTAACATCTGATATGTGCACATGAACAACACTGGTGCTGGACAGAGGTGGACTTCCTTCATCAGTTGCAGTGATGCTGATATTGTACATAGATACACTCTCCCTGTCAAGAGGACCATCAACAACTAAAGAATAGGAATTTTTATAATTTGACTCAAGTTTAAAAGGCACATTGTTGTTAATGTTACTGTGTACCAGACCATTTTTACCTCCATCTTTGTCCAACACAGAGACAATTGCAATGGCAGTGCCAATTGTTGCATCTTCTTTCACTGTGTTTAACAATGATGTAACTGAAATTTCAGGGGCATTGTCATTGACATCTAAAACTTCTATTAATAATTTGGCATGTGAGGTTATGGGATTATGGCCTCCATCACGAGCTTGTACTCTCAGCTCAAATGCTTTTGTTTCTTCAAAGTCCAGATTGTTCTTGTTTGTCACTGTTCCGGTTTTTTCATCAATAGCAAACATATTTGTCTGTTTCCCTCGTCCTCCTGCACTGAAAGAATAGAACACTTGTCCATTTTGTCCTTCATCTAAATCAGTTGCATTTAATGTTATTATTGATGTACCAATCTTAATATTTTCATATATTCTAGCTTTGTATAAAGATTGACTGAATACAGGAGCATTATCATTACTGTCTAACACATTGACAACAATAGTCATAGTGCCTGATTTAGTTGGTGTTCCTCCATCAATAGCAGTCAACGTGAGTGTGATAACGGGCTGCTTTTCTCGGTCTAAAAGCCTCTGAAGCACTAATTCTGGCGTCGCATTTTCTCCTTTATGTGCATCAAGAATAAAATATTCATTTTGACTTAGCTTGTAAGAATTTACTGTATTTTTACCAACGTCTGCGTCATGAGCTGGATGTAGAGGAAATTTAGCTCCAGCAGCTATTGTTGTCTCACTAATATTCAACACCTGAACATGGCTAGGGAATAATGGATAATTGTCATTTACATCTAATATTGTAATTTCAATGCGGTACAATTTTAAGGGATTAT
Organism: Oostethus manadensis; assembly: GCA_024372805.1. Classification (NCBI taxonomy): domain Eukaryota; kingdom Metazoa; phylum Chordata; class Actinopteri; order Syngnathiformes; family Syngnathidae; genus Oostethus; species Oostethus manadensis. The sequence continues at coordinate 3,067,032 of QODF01000010.1, forward strand.
TAATCACGGCCTCTATGCTGAGTGAACATTCAGCTTGATCTCCACACATTTCCTCTCGATCTATTCTCTCATTCACGTAGAGGACGCCAGTCTTTAGGTTTACCTCCAAGTATTTCTTTTTACTTCCTGCAACCATTTGAAACAAACGGGATTCCAAATCCTGGACATTTAGGCTCAAATCCTTAGCAACATTGCCCACGACGGTCCCCACATTCACCTCCTCCGCCACGGAGTAAGAGAGCTGGCCGCACACCGCTTCCCAGTAACACACCAGCAGCACAAAGAGCACAAACATCCCCACAGAACTCCATCCTCCTGCAGCGTGCATCGTCCCATACATCCACAGCAGGCACAAAGAAAAAGAGGGCCCACTACCGTCCGAAAATAGATATCCAAAATAGAAGAAACAAATGTCAGCAGACAGTGCAGTCAGAAAAGGCTTGTCGTCATCTCCTCTCTCGCCGTCTAATCTCTGTGTTTCACTCGGATGGGATCGACGTCCTCTCTGGGAGGAGTCCCGACCATCCGAATTACAATTTTACAGTCTTATGGTCTGTATCGCCCTCTGGTGGACACTTGGTAAAACTACACCCAACACGACATTATAGTACATAAAGGTTGCTCAATATGATATAGCCGCACTCCATACGTAACAGCATGTGTGCGTACATTATGCTTATCAGTTTAGCATTCATTAAAAATGTCAAACACTGTAGAGGAAAAGTACAGCGAACATACAGGCTACTGTACTTTTTTTTTTTACCACAAAGGAAAAGGTTACACTATTTACTCCCACACGGTAGAATTCACACTATTTTATTCTCAATAACAACACACCAGTCATATTAAGAATCATATTATGCCAAACGTATTGACTGTGTCCAATGATTTCCAACTGTAATGTAAAATTAACTTTTTTTTAAATCAGTATATATTCAATATACGGCAAAAAGGCAACACACATTAAGTGCATAGAGTGTGTGTTATATGTTCGATATGAACATGCAACGGCAGCCAGTAAATGTTTATGAAAACATCATGCGGTCATTGACTTAAAGACATTAGTGGAAATCGTTGCTACTTTAGACAACATTGACAGACATCATTTGTCATGCAAAAGTCATATCCTATATTCTGCGTGCTCATATGGTGACTGCAAAGTGATTGTTAGCCGTGGTAGCAGTCCCAAAGCATCATAAACACCATTACGCACAGGCGTAGTATCCGGACTAAATATATATTTAACAAAAAACAACACACATAACGCAGCGCTCCAAGGTTTTGTTATGTTATTTTATCATCATGAGTATTATGTGTTCAAATGATATTCATTTTAACGACCATCAAGTTGTCAAACAATTCTATCGAGTTCAACTTGACAAGACCCAGAGCTAAAACGTCCTCAGGGTTGCGTTGCTTGCTTGTCTTTGGAATATTTATTTTAAAAAAGACAGTTTTTTGTTACGTTTTTCAGTATGTTGTCAAGGAGGCGCGGAAAGGGCATGACCTGAGGTGGAATTGCGTACGCCCACTTCTACTCAAGGTGGAATCTATAAACTACACATTCCTTCAATTTGAGCATAGGCCACTTTTTATAACTCTGAAAATGTTAGTCTAATGCGCATATTTTGCTTTTGGGGTTTACAAAGACTTTTAATTCCACACACACTTTTATCCATGAAGCTCCTGGCTACCTTTCTCCCCCCATTACAACTGTCTAGTTGTTTATTGAAAAATTTATTTTGTAAGTGTACATATAGATGGTGAAATCTTTGTAGGCATGTTTTTTCTCAAACTATTCAAGCAAAACACAAAAGAATGGGACATTAAAATGAACGCCAAAGTAAGGATTTATATTTGACTCACCTTCTCAGAGTTCGGTAAAGTCTGAGTCCTGGTAAAAGTGTCTTCTCCATTAATACTGATCAGTTCAGCGTCAACAGGCGGAAAGGGAGCAGGGAAAACCACTACATCACTCTTGAGTGTGTCCGAGCTGAAACACACGTCGTACTGCTGAGTAGCTTTGGAGTAAGACCAGCTCCCGTCAGGATGGGTGGTGATCATCGGGGCGCCGTACCTGCCGAAAGTGCCGTCTGTCTGTCTGTGGCATCTGACGGCTATTAAAGTGATGAGGCTGAGCAGGAAGATGAGTGACACGGCCACAATGGCGATGAGCAGATACAAGTGTAGATCAGAGAAGCTCTCCTCCTTGATGGGCACATGTCTGAACTGAGTGTGGATGTCAGCTGTGCTTTCAAGCACCAACACATCAATAGACACCGTAGCTGACAGGGAGGCTTCTCCGTTATCACAAACCAACACCACCAAGGGGTGACTCTTCAGGTCATTGTCACTCATTCTCCTCTTGGTGCGAATCTCCCCGGTGCTGGTTCCGATCCGGAAGAGGTTGTTGCTGCCTTTGGGCTCAGACAGGTGGTAGGAGAGCAGTGCATTGTATCCAGAGTCTGCGTCTACAGCCCTGATCTTTGCCACAAAGTATCCCGCCTCAGCAGAATAGGGGATGCTCTCACTGTTAACGGAGCCGTGCTCAGAATAGGGAGCCAGAATGGTGGGACTGTTGTCATTCTCATCCAGGATAAAAACGTTGACAGTCACGTTGCTGCTGAGTGGAGGAACACCAGAGTCTGTGGCCTGAACTTTAAACTGGAACGTCTTTAACTTCTCAAAGTCAAAAGACTGTAGACTGACTATATCTCCACTCTCTGAGTTGATGTTTATCATTGTAGTTAGTGGCATGGAGTCAGTGCTACTTTGTACAAAGGAGTAACTCACTTGGCCATTTTGATCAATGTCATCATCAACTGCAGTCACTCTATGAATTACTGCTCCTGGTGGACTATTTTCTTTGATGTAAACATTAATGAGGGGTTCTGAGAAGTGAGGTGGGTTGTCATTAACATCTGATATGTGCACATGAACAACACTGGTGCTGGACAGAGGTGGACTTCCTTCATCAGTTGCAGTGATGCTGATATTGTACATAGATACACTCTCCCTGTCAAGAGGACCATCAACAACTAAAGAATAGGAATTTTTATAATTTGACTCAAGTTTAAAAGGCACATTGTTGTTAATGTTACTGTGTACCAGACCATTTTTACCTCCATCTTTGTCCAACACAGAGACAATTGCAATGGCAGTGCCAATTGTTGCATCTTCTTTCACTGTGTTTAACAATGATGTAACTGAAATTTCAGGGGCATTGTCATTGACATCTAAAACTTCAATTAGTAATTTGGTATGAGAGGTTAAGGGAGAAGAACCTCCATCACTGGCTTGTACTCTCAGCTCAAATGCTTTGGTTTCTTCAAAGTTCAGATTTTTCTTGTTTGTTATTGTTCCATTTTTTTCATCAATTGAGAACATATTTGCTTGTTTCCCTCTCCCTCCTGCACTGAAAGAATAAAACACTTGTCCATTTTGTCCTTCATCTAAGTCAGTAGCATTTATTGTTATGATTGATGTGCCAATCTTAATATTCTCATATATTCTAGCTTTGTATAAAGATTGACTGAATACAGGAGCATTATCATTACTGTCTAACACATTGACAACAATAGTCATAGTGCTTGATTTAGCTGGTGTTCCTCCATCAATAGCAGTCAACGTGAGTGTGATAACGGGCTGCTTTTCTCGGTCTAAAAGCCTCTGAAGCACTAATTCTGGCGTCACACTTTCTCCTTTATGTGACTCAAGGGAAAAATATTCATTTGGACTGAGTTTGTAGGAATTTACTGTATTTTTGCCAACGTCTGCATCATGAGCGGCATGCAGAGGAAATTTAGCTCCTGCAATTGTTGTCTCACTAATATTCAACACCAGACGGCTGATAGGAAACGCAGGATAATTATCATTTACATCTATTATCATAATTTCAATGCGGTACAGTTTTAAGGGATTATTAATCACAGCTTCTACGCTGAGTGAACATGTGGCTTGATCTTCACACATTTCTTCCCGATCTATTCTCTCATTAATGTAAAGTACACCAGTCTTTAAGTTTACCTCTAAATACTTTCTCTTGCTTCCTGAGACGATCTGAAACATGCGAGATTCCAAATCCGGAACGTTGAGGCTCAAATCCTTAGCAACGTTGCCCACGACGGTCCCCACATTCACCTCCTCCGCCACGGAGTAAGAGAGCTGGCCGCTCACCGCTTCCCGGTAACACACCAGCAACACAAAGAGCACAAACATCCGCACAGAACTCCATCTTCCCGCAGCATCCATCATTCCGTACATGCACGTAAGGCATGAAGAAGGGAGGGCCCAAGACCGTTTGAAAATAGATATCCAAAATAGAAGAAACAAATATGTCAGCAGCCAGTGCAGTCAGAAAAGGCTAGTCGTGATCTCCTCTCTCGCCGTATAATCTCTTTGTTTCACTGGGATGGGAACGACGTCGTCTCTGGGAGGAGTCCCACCACCCGCATAAGGATTTAACAGTATCATGGTCTGTATCTCCCTCTTGTGGACAATCGTAGTCACTACACGCAACACCACCAAGACAGTGAACTTCAGAAAGCTTGCACAAATATAATCCTTGTTTATTTTTCCACTGAAAAAAACACATGCACCCTAAAGGAAACTGTATGCGTGTGTAGGCATTATGTTTATCTCTTAAGCATTAATGTAAAATTATGATTATACATTATATTTTATATATCTCTCAAACCTAAGCAACATGCTGCCGAGGAAAAATAAATCTAACCTTTAAAAATTGGGATTTAAAAACAAAATAATTAAACTATTTACAAATTTATGGCAAAACCCAAAGTACTTCATACTAAATACAACACCATATCAAAGTCAGGCATCTGAAATATTGTATGAAAGACCTAGACTGTGTCCAATGCGTTTCTATGAATATTTTTTGATGTAAAAACAGTATTTAAGAGCATGAACATGACACACAATCAGCACGATTGATAGCAACACACACAATGATGCGCCGCAGCATTGTCAACAATTAAATAGGCAGTGTTGTTATCTGTGCCTATCCAAGCGACATGAGCACTACAACCAAAGCAGTCTGAGCTTGCAACATTACTGTGCAGTACCGGCCAGCATACTGGATACACTTTCTCATTCAATGTGTTGTCTTTGTTTTCATGACTATTTGTGCATTCTCACTGAAGGCATCAAAACTATGAATGAACACATGTGGTATTATGTACTTAAAACGTGTGAAATAACTGCAAATATGGCTCGTATTTTAGATTCCTCAAAGTAGCCACCGTTTGCTTTTTTGATAGCGCTGCAAGCCGCTGGGTGTTCCCCTCAGTGAGCTTCATGGTGTAGTCAACTGAAATAGTTTTTAACTTTACAGGTGTGACTTGTAAGTGTTACTTAGTGGACTTTCTTGCCATATTAATGGGGTTGGCACCGTCAGTTGTGTTGTGCAGAAGTCGGGTTGATACGCAGCCGACACCCCTATTGGACAACTGTTAGAATTCATATTATAGCAAGAACCAATCAGCTAAGTAAAGAGAAACGAGCGGCCATCATTATTTTAAGGAATGAAGGTCAGTTAGTCTGCAAACTTGCAAAAATTTTGAATGTGTCCCCAAGTGAATGAGAAGGTCTGACCAAACGTTTGGTCTGCACTGTATGTTTAACTAAACACCCAGTGTGTGTATAACAACAGTCTTCTTTCTATCACAGTATTTGGTGCATTCTTTGAGATTTCATGTCCAAAATATTGTCTAGCTTTTTTACTTTTCTTGAGGCAGCATTGGAACCATACATTTTATAAGCTGTGCTGACTGAAATCAAGAAACTACTGAGCTGTTACAGATGGAGCAAACACAAAGACCATCATAACTTATTGTCTACATTTGTTGCAGTGGTTATCATATGTGTAGTTACAAAATCATCTTATCAAATATACTACTGGTGAGACAGACCACCTTCTGTATAGCCTACCTTATAAGTGGTAAAAGTAAAGTCATTCCCCATAAAGGTGTCTTTTCCATTATTACCAACTTGTTTTGCCCTGAAAACAAACTCTGTAGTAAATCTTTGTAACATTTTATAATTGTATCTTATTTCTCATCAAACTATCCATGTGAAACACACAAGCATGGGACATGAGAATGAAAGCCATAGTTAGGATTTATATTTGACTCACCTTATCACTGTTCGGTAAAGTCTGAGTCCTGGTAAAAGTGTCTCCTTCATTAATACTGATCAGTTCCGCGTCAACAGGAGGAAAGGGTGCGGGAAAAACCACTACGTCACTCTTGAGTGTGTCTGAGCTGAAACACACGTCGTACTGCTGAGTAGCTTTGGAGTAAGACCAGCTCCCGTCAGGATGGGTGGTGATCATCGGGGCGCCGTACCTGCCGAAAGTGCCGTCTGTCTGTCTGTGGCATCTGACGGCTATTAAAGTGATGAGGCTGAGCAGGAAGATGAGTGACACGGCCACAATGGCGATGAGCAGATACAAGTGTAGATCAGAGAAGCTCTCCTCCTTGATGGGCACATGTCTGAACTGAGTGTGGATGTCAGCTGTGCTTTCAAGCACCACCACATCAATAGACACCGTAGCTGACAGGGAGGCTTCTCCGTTATCACAAACCAACACCACCAAGGGGTGACTCTTCAGGTCATTGTCACTCATTCTCCTCTTGGTGCGAATCTCCCCGGTGCTGGTTCCGATCCGGAAGAGGTTGTTGCTGCCTTTGGGCTCAGACAGGTGGTAGGAGAGCAGTGCATTGTATCCAGAGTCTGCGTCTACAGCCCTGATCTTTGCCACAAAGTATCCCGCCTCAGCAGAATAGGGGATGCTCTCACTGTTAACGGAGCCGTGCTCAGAATAGGGAGCCAGAATGGTGGGACTGTTGTCATTCTCATCCAGGATAAAAACGTTGACAGTCACGTTGCTGCTGAGTGGAGGAACACCAGAGTCTGTGGCCTGAACTTTAAACTGGAACGTCTTTA
>QODF01000010.1:3074483-3088228 GCA_024372805.1 Oostethus manadensis
GGCAGTGCCAATTGTTGCATCTTCTTTCACTGTGTTTAACAATGATGTAACTGAAATTTCAGGAGCATTGTCATTGACATCTAAAACTTCTATTAATAATTTGGTATGAGAGGTTAAAGGAGAAGAACCTCCATCACTGGCTTGTACTCTCAGCTCAAATGCTTTGGTTTCTTCAAAGTCCAGATTGTTCTTGTTTGTCACTGTTCCAGTTTTTTCATCAATAGAAAAGACATTTATTTGTTGACCCCTCCCTCCTTCACTGAAAGAATAAAACACTTGTCCATTTTGTCCTGCATCTAAATCAGTAGCATTTAGTGTTATAATTGACGTGCCAACATTAATATTTTCATATATTCTAGCTTTGTATAAAGATTGACTGAATACAGGAGCATTATCATTAATGTCTAACACATTGACAACAATAGTCATAGTGCCTGATTTAGCTGGTGTTCCTCCATCAATAGCAGTCAATATGAGTGTGATAACGGGCTGCTTTTCTCGGTCTAAATGCTTCTGAAGAACCAATTCTGGTGTTGCACTTTCTCCTTTGTGTGCCCCAAGAGAAAAATGTTCATTTGGACTGAGTTTGTAGGAATTTACTGTATTTTTACCAACGTCTGCATCATGAGCGGCATGCAGAGGGAATTGAGCGCCTGCTGCTGCTGTTGTCTCACTAATATTCAACACCTGAACATTTTTAGAAAATGACGGAAAATTGTCATTTACATCTAAAATCATCACTTCAATATGGTACAGTTTTAAGGGATTATTAATCACAGCCTCCACACTGAGTGAACATTTTGCTTGATCTCCACACATTTCCTCCCGATCTATTCTCTCATTCACGAAGAGGACACCAGTCTTGAGATTTACCTCCAAATATTTCCTCCTGCCTCCTGCAACAATCTGAAACATGCGGGACTCCAAATCCTGAAGGTTTAGGCTCAAATCCTTAGCAACATTCCCCACGACGGTCCCCACATTCACCTCCTCCGCCACGGAGTAAGAGAGCTGGCCGCACACAGCCTCCCAGTAACACTCCAACAGCAGGACGAGCACAAATATCCGCGCTGAGCACCATTTCCCCGCAGCATCCATCATTCCATGCATTCACATAAAGCATAAAGAAGGGAGGGCCACTCTTCTCCGAAAATAGATATCCAAAAACAAGTAAAAAAAATACGTCTGCAGACAGTGCATTCAGCAAAGGCTTGTCGTCATCTGCTCTCTCACCGTCTAATCTCTTTGTTTCACTCGGATGGGAACGATGTCCTCCTTTCTGGGAGGAGTCCCGACCACCCGCATAAAGATTTAACATTTTCATGGTCTATATCTCCCTCTAGTGGACACTTTAAATCACTACACTACATTCAACACCAACAAGCCATTCAAATCCAGAAAGCTTGCACACTAGTCTTTATTTTTCCACTGATAGAAACACACTCCAAATACCACCGTATGCGTGTGCGCACATTATGTTTATCTCTAATAATGAAGATTTGTGATCATATTATTTTATATTTATCTCTAAAACAAAAGCCAAATACTGTCGAGGAAAAATAAATCTGTACAAATCAGATTTTTATAACAAAGGAGTTACATCATTTACTCCCCCATGGCGAAACCCCAAACTATTTTATTCCACACAAAACAACACATTACAATAAGGCATCTGAAATAATCACACTGCGTGAAAGGCCTCGACTGTGTTCTATGAGTTTCTATTAATCTCCTTCAATGCAAAAAAAAACCCTTTTTTAATAGTATGAACGCAACACACCATCAGTACCATGGATAGCGACACACACAATGATACGCAGCGTCGTCTTCAACATTTAAGTAAGCGGAATTATCATTAATGTATTCTGTGTGTATGTGTGGGACACGAGCAGTACAACAGAAGCAGTCTAAGCGTGCAAACATTAATGTATATTTTACTAAAAACTGAATGAATATAACAGCAATAGTCTTCTTTTTGTGTCAGTATTTGGTGCATTGTTCAAGTTTTCATGAACAAAATAATGTCAGCAAACCACCTTCCTTTTTGACTTTTTTGAGGCAACATTACAATCGTAAGTTTTATAAGCTGTACTGACTGAAACCAAAAACGAATGAGATGTTACAGATGGAGCAAACACAAAGACCAACATTACTTATTGCCAACATCTGTGGCAGTAGTTACCACATTTGTGTTGTTATATCATCTGTCAAATATAATACTGGTGAGACAAAGTACCTTCTGTAAAGACTTTGTTCTTTGTGTTAGGTAAACTCTGAGACCTGGTAAAGGTGTCTTTTCCATTCTTACTAACTTGCTCTGCTGTGAAGAAATGTCCTAGTAAATCTTTAGTGCATGTTATTTAGTATCCATGTGGAACACACAAGCATGGGACATGAGCAAAAAAGCCATAGTAATGATTTATATTGGACTCACCTTATCACTGTTCGGTAAAGTCTGAGTCCTGGTAAAAGTGTCTCCTCCATTAATACTGATCAGTTCGGCATCTACAGGAGGAAAGGGCGCGGGGAAAACCACTACATCACTCTTGAGTGTGTCCGAGCTGAAACACACGTCGTACTGCTGAGTAGCTTTGGAGTAAGACCAGCTCCCGTCAGGATGGGGGGTGATCATCGGGGCGCCGTACCTGCCGAAAGTGCCGTCTGTCTGTCTGTGGCATCTGACGGCTATTAAAGTGATGAGGCTGAGCAGGAAGATGAGTGACACGGCCACAATGGCGATGAGCAGATACAAGTGTAGATCAGAGAAGCTCTCCTCCTTGATGGGCACATGTCTGAACTGAGTGTGGATGTCAGCTGTGCTTTCAAGCACCACCACATCAATAGACACCGTAGCTGACAGGGAGGCTTCTCCGTTATCACAAACCAACACCACCAAGGGGTGACTCTTCAGGTCATTGTCACTCATTCTCCTCTTGGTGCGAATCTCCCCGGTGCTGGTTCCGATCCGGAAGAGGTTGTTGCTGCCTTTGGGCTCAGACAGGTGGTAGGAGAGCAGTGCATTGTATCCAGAGTCTGCGTCTACAGCCCTGATCTTTGCCACAAAGTATCCCGCCTCAGCAGAATAGGGGATGCTCTCACTGTTAACGGAGCCGTGCTCAGAATAGGGAGCCAGAATGGTGGGACTGTTGTCATTCTCATCCAGGATAAAAACGTTGACAGTCACGTTGCTGCTGAGTGGAGGAACACCAGAGTCTGTGGCCTGAACTTTAAACTGGAACGTCTTTACCTTCTCAAAGTCAAAAGACTGCAAGCTGACGATATCTCCACTCTCTGAGTTGATGTTTATCATTGTAGTTAGTGGCATGGAGTCAGTGCTACTTTGTACAAAGGAGTAACTCACTTGGCCATTTTGATCAATGTCATCATCAACTGCAGTCACTCTATGAATTACTGCTCCTGGTGGACTATTTTCTTTGATGTAAACATTAATGAGGGGTTCTGAGAAGTGAGGTGGGTTGTCATTAACATCTGATATGTGCACGTGAATAACACTGGTGCTGGACAGAGGTGGACTTCCTTTATCTTTGACCACAATGGTGACATTGCAAAGCGAAGCACTTTCTCTGTCAAGCGGCCTATCCACTAGCAGAGAATAATAGTTTTTATAGTTTGGTTCGAGCCTAAATGGAGCTTCATTTTGAATCTGTACAGACAAGTCACTATTTTCACCTCCATCTTTGTCAAAAAGTGACACCAGCGCGACCGCTGTACCCACACCGGTGTCCTCTGGGACTGTGTTATGAAGTGACGTCACTGTGACCTCGGGAGTATTGTCATTGACATCCAACACCTCCACCAGCACTTTACAATGTGCAGACATAGGAGGGTTGCCCTTATCAGTGGCCTCCACTCTTATCTCATATGCTCTTTTTTCCTCATAATCAATGTGACCTTTAACCTTAATTACACCCGTTTGACCTTCAATTTCAAAGATGTCTAGCACGTGATCCTGATCTTTGCTTCTTAATGAATACACAATCTCGCTGTTTAAGCCCTCATCAGCATCAGTGGCGTTCACTGCAATGACTATGGTACCCAGTGGGGCATTTTCTCTCAGTGTAGTTTTGTATAGAGATTCACTAAACGTTGGTATGTTGTCATTGATGTCTAAAACGTTCACTACGAGCTGAGAGGTGCCTGATTTTGGTGGACTACCCCCATCAACAGCAGTCAGTGTCATGGTGATGACAGCCTGCTTCTCCCGGTCTAAAGCTTTCTTCAGCACCAGCTCAGCAGACACACTGCTGCCTGCTTTGTGCACTGCTAATGAGAAATGGTCATTTTGGCTTAATTTGTATGTGCTAATATCGTTCCTACCCACATCTTCATCACTGGCTTCGGATAATGCAAATTTAACCCCTGGCAATGTGCTTTCTGCGATGTATGAATTTTGCATTTTTGCGGTGAATGACGGCGCATTATCGTTAACATCTAAAATATCCACATCAATGCGATACAACCTTAAGGGGTTGTTTATCACAGCCTCCACACTAACAGAGCACTTCAGCTCCTCTGCACATAGCTCCTCTCTGTCTATCCTCTCATTTACATAAAGAGCCCCGGTCTTTCGATTTACCTCCAGGAATTTCTTCTTTGTTGTGGCAACAATCTGAAACAAACGGGATTCCAGCTCCTGCACGTTTATGTTTAAATCCTTGGCGACGTTTCCAACGAGAGTACCAGGGTTTGACTCCTCTGAGATGGAATAAGAGACCTGCCCAGACGCTGTTTTCCAGTCACACTCCAGTAGAAGAAGCCCCAAATAGATCCCTAAGTAGCTCCATCTGCAAGGCATATTTCTATGCAATATAAACAAAACATAAACTTGAAAAAAATCGAATTTTATCCTGAGCGTGTGTTTATTCCTCCGTCCTCTGTGACTCTACAACACAGAATGAGCAGACATCCCCTCCTTTTGAAAACGGGAGGGGCCTCAATGCATGGAAGAGCCGCTCTGACGCTGATGGATCAACAGCGACGTTTGGTGGTCAAAGTGGGTAAGTGCAGGGACGAGTAAATGTATTCACTCTTGATGCACTTAAGAAACCACAAATATCAGCAAGGAAAAAAAACAATCATCTTCAGTGCAGCACAGAAACATCGAGGCATCACGTTATTGTTTTTCTGTATTTTAACATAAACAATATACTACATACTATCCCGTATACTGTCTGTAAAATATGCATAGCGTTGTTATAGACAGAGCAATATAACACATCTTTTTAATTGATCTAAAGATGGAAATAGATGAAAACTTGAAAGGATGTTGTGGTGTATTTTGGCTTTCCTCTGCAAATCGTCATCAATTTGTATGAGCGTCCCCTCCTTTGCTAATCCCGGGATTAATCCGCAGATTCATATACTCCTACCCTGTGTGGCCCCTCTGTGGAAAACATGATTTGATTTGAGAAAAGTATTATTAATCATCACACACTGATCCACCATCATCTCCCGGCCCTGCAATGTGCAGTATTAATAACAATTAAACATCATTTACACTAAGTGTGTTCAACATGTATTCAAAGCACATTTTCTGTGCATCCCTACCCTCAAAAAGTCACTTTTCCCATCACATGATGATGATTCACAGTTGTGGATTAATGCACTATTGCGCGTGATTTGAGCCTGGATTATCTTCCTCGTAAAACCGACATCCCACACTAATATTAGAATTTACTGAGCACATTAAAGAGCAGAATTCATCTTTTAAAAGCATATAGCTCATCACAGTGCAGCGCGGCGGCCTGCTCACCCCCTGAGCTTATTTGGTGGAGATTTTAGTCGAAACCATTGCGGCTTTCTAAGAAATGATAAAACACTCTGTTTCTGCATTCAGAATTCATGCGGCATCCCACCAATGTCAGCTGGTGTTGTAGTGAATCCACCTTGACAGCAAAGACTGAGCTCTTTACTCACACTTGAGAAAAAAACAAAACAAGACAAGGTCTTGTAAAAGTTGCTTTACACTCAGGGCTGCTGCTGCTGCACCTTCTAATGTGAGGCTGCTCCCATAGCTCTAACACAGAAACAATAACTTATTGTCTTATTTTGCTTTGCTGTACTCATTTTTTAAGGGCCAGTTGTGTAGATAAGTCAAATGCAAGTCAGCTTCGCCATCATTTGTTGTCTGCGGATTATTTAGTTGAATGAGACGTAGCAGGAGTAGTTTTTCTTAAAAGTGTGTCAGTGTATTTCGGTGTGCTCATTTCATTATTAAAGAGCTAACCGCCACATTTAGAGCAGCTGGAGCCGATCGCCTTCGTATAGATCTCCGTTATGTGTGTAACAGTGTGTGTACTGAGAGGGGGAGGGTGCCATCTGAACATGCTTCAAAGCGAGCACTCTCCCTCCCTTCCCGCTTTCTCCTCTCGCCGTGTCTCCATAGCAACGCCATCCTAGGCGCAGACACGATGCATGTGTGCACACGGACACACACATTCCAAACCCATGGGTGTATTTTAACAAACGGCCTGGAGTTTTTGACCCACTTCCTCGTGTTCATCAATTCACTATTACGGCTTTAAATCTCAATGAATGAACCAAACCACATCAGCGTATAAGCGTTCACACACATGTAAAATAAGTCACCACAGTCTGGCAACAGTTGCATCCATGCTGCTCATGCATCGGTAATGCTGTACCGCTGCAGCATATTTGCTATGACAGTTCAGCTGCATTGCCTGCTTCTACTTTGCAACCCCCTCCCACAGCCCTGAAGAGAGCCTGACCTTTTCAATCAGCCATGCACAGTGCCCTCTCTGGAGGCCACCCCCCCCACACCCACGCCTTTCCTGCAAGCTGCACACTTCATTCTGCTTTATGTGATGAGTGCAGAAAGCGTATATCTTAAATGTAACGTTGTCTTATGATTAGCCTAAAAGCTGCTGTCGTGTGGCTAAAAAAGCTTGAGGATACTGCTGTTAAAGTATATAGCCTGCTAGAACCACGCCTAAATGCGCCGGTGCATTAACGAGACAAGAAGCCGCTGACAAAGCAGAGAAAAAGAAGGGAGGCGGATGTACAGTAAACCACAGTAATGACTGTGAGGTGAAATAACTGCTAAGAAATGTAGAAACACGAAGCGAGTGAGGAAAGGAAATGGGCTCAGGAGGATTGAAAATCAATAGAAGGGCTTGAGAGTGTGTATGGAAGTACAGAAAAGCATAGAAGTGATAAAATATTTAACAGACTAATTATAGGTGAATGTCACACAAGCACATAGGTCTGTTACCCGATGGCAAGCACAGATAAAGCTACACATAATGCTAAAAGATATCACAGAACAGAAAAGGAAGCGGGATCTATTTCCAAATCTAGACTTCCCCCACTGGTTGCTGCATGTAAGTAGGCCAGGGCAGGGTCCAGCAGAACATGAGCCAGTACATGGCAGTATGGAGCATGCCCAAACACACGTGCACACACGCATGCCCCTGAGACAGACAGACACACACACACAAACATATTATTCACTCATTTGGAAAGTGATGACACAATGCCCCCAAATCACTTAATTAGTTACTCTACTGTAAAACAACAGGCAGGGAAAGCAGCAGGCTAATGTCGATGTGATGCCTTCCTGTCAGCATGAGCAGTGTCATCAAAGCAGAATTCATTTCAAATTAAAATGTCTTCATTCACTTTCAACTGGTTTTGACCTTTCAGACCTCTGAAGAGTTAACACACGTCGTACTTATTCTGTAATGTAGAGTTTCTATTAATACACGGTTAATAAAAGTCCATAATTAAGAATACCTTGGAGAAATTGTGAAAGTGTCAATAATGTGTTGTGACAGTTCCCAATATCTTTTTCTCCAATCTGTACCAGCGATGTCCAAAGTGCGGCCCAGGGTCCAATTTCGGCAAGAAATGTGTGTTGTTTTTTTTAATTAACTGGCCCTCAGCATAATCTAAAAATAAAACTAAGTAAATATAAATTACATATATTATTAAAACCATCCATTTTCTTTGCAGCCTATCCTCATTAAGGTCATTAGGGTCCTCATTAGGAGGTATGCTGGAACCTATCCCAGCTGACTTCTGGCGAGAGGACTGGTCTTGAATGGTCGCCAGGCAATCGCAGGACAGACAGCCATTCATTCTCACATTCATACCTATGGACAATTTAAGTCGCCAATGCATGTTTTTGGAATGAGGGAGGAAACCAGAGTACTCGGAGAAAACCCACGCACCTTTGAGTCCAGCATGCTAACCACTCATCCACCGTGCAGCTCATATTATCACATATTACACCAATTTGCTTAATCACCTGTAACACAAAGTTAAGATGCCAATGTTTCGTTCATATCTCTTATCTTGCTGTACATTGACCTCCATTGGCTTGGTTTTAGAATCTTTGATACACAAAATATATTTAAGGAGCCCATGCATTCTTTAATTGTTTGGTCAAAAACGTTTGGATATCAGTTGCCTTTTTTTCACCAGTCTAGACCAGTGGCGTCTAAAGTGCAGCTTAGGGTCCAATTTTGGCAACAAATGTTTTTTTTAAATAATTTTTTTAAATCAGCTGGTCTTCAGCATAATCTAAAAATAAAATTAAGTAAATATTAATTACATTTATTGTTAGATATTGTTAAATTAGCTTTATCACCCGTAAGACAAAGCTAGTGTTTTCTTCAGATAGCTTATCATATAGTGACCTCCATTGGATTAGTATTAGAATCTTTAATACACAAAATGCATTAAATGAGCCTCAGTCAAAAAAGGTTTGGACACCCATGATCTGAAGCATTCTAAAAAAATGGCACATGCATTGAGAAATAGTACAAATACACTGTAGACACAAAACTATATTTGCCATCCATAGCTCTCATTTACTTGTTTCATCTTTCTGGAGCAATGAAACAGCCATACTGTAAATGTGTTGCTCTTGCTTGTGTGTGTGTGTGTGTGTGTGTGTTGGGGGGGGGGGTGAAAGAGACACATAGTGGGAAAAATGGGAAAAAAGAGCCCGTGCCAGCGGTTTAAATTACTGCCGCTCTTCAAAAGTCTAAAAGATCAAACCATTTGTGAGTGTCCAAAAAACAGCATACAATATCAGCAGAAGATGTATCATATGGGCTCGGTCCGAGCCACCTCCCTGGACTCTCCTGATTGGCTCGACATTGCACCCAGCGACAAAGGCGGCGTCTGATAGATCCCTTTCCACTGGGAGCAAACATCATTGATTCACAAGCTCCTCTCTTGTAACCATGGCGACAGAGATGCAAGCATGCCCCCTATCCCCCTCCCGCCATCCCTGCCACTCCCTACTTTCCTGCACCTCCTCTGGACCTTTCTTTGTGAGAAAAAACAGGAAAAGATATCATGTCGATGAGATGAAATCATATTGTAGTCATGGTATACATACATGGTAGTCATTTAGGTAAAAGCAAGCCTCTCCATCTTTTGTTCTCTTTCCACTTCCACTCAGAGAAATGAGAGATGCAGCCGGAACTGAACCATTTTTGTGGGATTAGCAATAAATCTGGCGCTATAGTCAATCACGGATAACCTAGATTTGTCAATCAGTGAGGGGGGATCAACTAGATATGAGCGGGGAGGCAGCTATTTGTGGATCGATACAGACAGAAAAAAACTCGATAGCGACACCAGTCAATGCACCACCACGTTCAGAGAGCAGTGACTGGCTAAATAATCGAATCTATTTACACCCACGCACGCACACACACACACACACGCACACACACTACTGTATGCTCTACTTTTTGGCCACAAGAGGGTGCTTTTTCCCCATTTTCTCTGCTCTCCGCATGCACAGAAGAAGCTCTTATTAGATTAATTCACTCACACACGTATCATGTGACACAGAAACACATTCACCGCCTTGATGTCTGCACCACAGTCGCTCTGTCGGCAGGAAATTAAAACACACTCAGATGCGTCTAACAATACAAGCGCAGCCTCATCCAGGGTGGCACACTGGCACTTGTGAAAACAAAGAGGGAAAGATGGCCAGACAGTCTGTACGACAGCAGCAGCATTGCATTCAAACAAAGAGCATGTATATACTTGTATTTTCCCATTTGCATGTGATTTTAGCGTATATATGTATTGAACACACCACAGATCTCGGGTAATGTCTGTCTATTTTTACTTTCTCATTAGTCATGCTTAACTGCTTCTTCACCCACAAGTGCTGCATTCATGTGAAGAGCAATGGACGAGCTTCATCCGCTCATAGGTTTGGCCCAGTTCCTTAAAAAAAAAAAAAATAGAAGGAGGGAGTCTGAATAATGGAGGAGAGTGCTGGCCTGTAGAGAGTCTGATGTTGGAAGTGCAAGGCTGGAATCATTCCTGTCATGTTGCTCCACTTTCCACCAAACAGGGACTATTTATAAGGTAGTTATGTGCCTTTCAATCTCTGTCGCAGTTCTCATACTGGGAAACACATCAACATTATCATCAACATTTCAACAGTTCCAAGGGACAAACTTCCTATGTGTGGAGTTTCATTGCATGTTGCTAAGGGTATATCTACACACTCTCTCATATATGAGATATAGAGATATGATACATATCTCTCACACTCAGCCTGAATGCATGCACCACAGTAGACATAACTGAAGCTATAATTAGCTCAAAGGCTAAAACAAAAACAACAGAAAACATACAATATATGTGCCAGGGCGAGTGGCGTGTTTTACTATTTGCTGTTGCCTTCTTTAAGCTACCCTTCATGGCATCATTACGATGAATCCACCTAATCGCATTAGAAGAGCAAGATGGGAGAAATTATCACTTGACAGAGGACTTAATCCACGCAGGACAAACTGGGATGTACGGAAAGCACTGGCAGGGTAGACCTGAATGGCAGTAAACATCAGGTAATACAAGTTTATGCTGTCTGAACGTTCATTCATTCATTTTCTATGCCACTTATCCTCATTAGGGTCGCAGGTATGCTGGAGCCTATCCCAGCTGACTTTGGGCGGGAGGTGGGGTACACCCTGTACTGGTCGCCAGTCAATCGCACATATAGACAAACAAAGACATACAACCATTTACACTCACATTCATACCTATGGACAATTTAGAGTCACCAATTAACCTAACATGCATGTTTTTGGAATGTGGGAGGAAACCGGAGTACCCGGAGAAAACCCACGCACGCACGGGGAGAACATGCAAACTCCACACAGAGATGCCCAACGGAGATTTGAACCCTGAACCTCCTGACTGTGAGGCCAATGTGCTACCCACTCGACCACCGTGCGGCCTGTCTGAACGTTTTCCCATTAAATATCATACTGTATTGACTTCACGGTAAAAGTAATATTTTTGTAATTAAAAAAAAGAAGCCAAAAGTCTACCCTTCAATCACATAGTATTTCATTTCAAATTCTTTGTGCTATAAAACATATATATTTTATATACATTATGCAAATACTTTTGTACTTAACTGTGCATTTGCATTTGCTCCAGACAGTTACTGAATCATGCAACTTTCAGGCCATTTTTCTGAGTGTAATTCGCCTTACAATTTGCAACATGACTTTCTCCTCTAAATTCTTAGGCACGGGACAAAACACAGTGAGTTTGGATACGACCGCAAACAAGAGCTGAGGAGCAATTACATTATGGTGTTATCTGAAAGACCCCTCTACAAAATACTTCTTTCTCCTGCGCACATGAAACCTCTCACTTTATTTATGACTGTTGTGATGTAAAGGTGATGTATTTGTTACTGTGGAAAAATTCTGCATGGATCCTGATCCTGTTATCTGTGATTAAAACCAAATTAGAAAAAAATGTCAGCTCTGATCTGCATAAACAAGACACACATTAAACCACATCCACCTAATAACCATGCCTCAAGAAGAACTAAAACTACAGCGGCATGTAATTGCACATTGAACGCGGACACACGTGCAGCTACATGCCGCATATTACAGAAGATCTGTCAGCAGCACGTAAGTAATGATAATTTTTTGCAACTATGCTGTAATAAAGTAGAATTAAAAATAGCAAATGCCACATTCAAATGGGTTAAAAATTCAAACATAGGACATAGTAAGGTAACAAGAGATTAAACAACGTCACTCCTGAAAAAAAATACTGTTTTTGCACATATACTGTGCAAAAGTTTTACACCGCTTGTTGTGTGATGACCCTTTTTTCACAGCACACATTTTTACCTTTAATAGTAAAAAAAGTAAATAACATATGGTTATGGTTTGATTGGTTTAAACATGCATACAAATCACATCGGAATTACAATTCACAGTTCCACAAAGAGTCTGAAAGGAGTAGGAAGAAGCACATCTTACTTCATCCTATCCTGCATCTGTTCACTTCCTATATTCCAAATGCACTCTTTACTGGTTTGAAATACAAATATTTAAAAATGTTGTAAAATAATAGTCAATTTCCTGTCACAGTATTCACTTCATATGACAATATGATTAGTATTAGTATCTATTAGTAAAATAAGTTACAATGAAACGGACATAACAGAACATAATAGGTGGATAATTGGTGAGTACTGTCAGTAACCTTTCCAGAAACAAAAGTTTGTAATAAGTGTCGTAGTTATTAGACATAGTATTGACAGTTTTAATTAAACTTATTCACTATACATAGACTCACAGACACCTCACATTCATTTTTGGGGTGGCGGGACTTGTGTCACAGGGTGGGCAGAGCTACTCAGCCGTGCTCAGTCGGCGGAGTGGTTCTGCCCATGGTGTCACGCAGTTTCAGCTCCTCAATTTTAACTTCCTACACGCACACATCTCACACCTCATAACACTCTTAGTTGGGGGGGGGTTGTTTCGGTTCCGGGTCTCAGTCAGCAGCAGTGCTGGGAGCAGTGCGTGCGTGCGTGCGTGCGTGGGTGTGTGCGTGCGTGCGTGCGTGGGTGCATGGGTTTGTGCGTGCGTGTGGGTGTGTGTGTGTGTGCATAGGGCTGAGGCTGTGGGATACCCGGCGGGTATCGTGGCATGGCCCTGTGTCTCGAGGGAGCTCGCAGTGGTGCTGCTCGCTGCATTGGGGAGGTGGCACATCCAGGTGCATATGTGAAAATGTAGGTGTGTGGGTGTATGCGTGTTGGCATGTGTGAGTGGGGGCACTGTTGGGGGGGGGTAAACCCATGGACCCTCTACGAGCGCCTGCCTCTGGCGTCGGGGAAGGCGATGGCCCGCGGCAGTTGTGTCTGGGGCGGCCTGGAGTTGGATATGGCCCCTGCTTTGGGGGTTGGGTGGCTTCTGGGCCCGGGGCCCGGGGGCGGATGTCCTGCTTGTCCGAAGCTAGCCAGCCCCCGGTGGGTGTTCCCAAGGTTGGCGCCCGTGCCCCCCCTGTGGCCCTTGCTCGGCTGCCGATTGCCGTCCGGCCGGGTCTCCCTTACACCTCTTCGGAGGGGACTCGTGGTTGCTTCTTGGGAGGGGGGGGGGGTCGGGCCTTCCCTTCTGTAGGGAGCCTGCTTGGGGGCCGTGCTCCGGCGTCTTCCTAGTCGGACCCTTGCTTTTGGAGGGAGTGTGGTTTTGGATGCATGGCTGTGTTCACCACGAACATCTCCTCATTCTCTGTTTCACTCTGATGCAGTTATCCTGTCACTGCATAGTAATGTAGATTTAATGTAGATTTGTTGCATGTGTCATCTGGATGGTCATTGTTCAAAAGGTTCTGTTTCTTTTCTCGTTGTTTTTCTTGTATGTTATCATTATTAGTACATGTGTATGTGTGTGTGTATATATATATATATATAT
>QODF01000010.1:3092201-3114283 GCA_024372805.1 Oostethus manadensis
ACACGTGTCTATATATTCACCATATTTATATAATTTTATATACAGTATATTTATATTATATTTACATAATTATAAATATAGTATATCATATATATATACAATGATAGATATATAATAGAGAAATTCTGTGAAATAAACATTTTCCCAAAAAGACAAAACACCGTTTGACCTTAATTTGCCACAGGTACATGCTGCAAAGTGCATTTGAAGGCACATGCATTTGTTAAACTGAAGGAGGTAAAAATATGACACATGCCGCTCCATTATCCCCTCTTTTTTAGTATTATTTCTGTAAAATTCATGTAAAGGAATTATTATTCTTTTTTAAATTGTCATTATTTTATTTCTTTGTATCCATTCATCCATCCAATTTCTATACGCGGGTCGCGAGTATGCTGGAGCCTATTCCAGCTGGCTTTGGGCGGGAAGTAGGGTACACCCTGGACTGGTCGACAGCCAATCACAGGGCAGACTTACAACCCTGATCTCCTGACTGTGAGGCCAACATGCTACCCACTCAGCCACCGATTGTATAAATCCCTGAATGGATAAGTTATTAAACATTCTAAAATAATTACACAAAGTAGTTTTTGCTTCACTTTTCATAAAATTATAGGGTACGTGTATGTGTTTATTTGAAACAAAATAACCACTAGCAGGCGAGCCATCTAAACCTTTTACACATATGAACTAACCCTTTAATGACATTAATATTAAAACAGCAAAAATGTTTGAGACATCTCATAAAAAGAACATTTGTGGATTCACGCTTGCTGTACAAAGCACATTTCAAAAAGGCAAACAGGAGTCAGAGTCTGAATCCTTCTCACAGCCAAGAGTTGATCCAATTGATGCTCAGCCAGTAATAAATACAGTACAACATACGGTCTCTATCACAAGAGTGTAAGGACACTATGGTTCTAGGCCCACCCCAGATACCCCACAGTGAGCAGTGCAAGGATACTGTGGTAAGAAGACAATCCTCTTACTAAGGCCGCAGCCGCTGTCCAAACAGCTGGCTCCAAATTTCTCCTCATTAATACATTCACACATCAACAAACCAAAGACCACGTCTCTTTTTGTTTTTTCCCTCTCCGATTTGGGTTGCAACAAAGTGAAAAGCCAGTTGCGCTTTCTTTCAACCCACTTTATGGCTGACTTGCAGGAAGCCTTAAGCTGACCTCTCCCATCAGTTCAATCCTGCAGGCGTGCAGTGGTGACCTAAGCACTGCAGCAGATGTTGCGGCTGTTCGAACACTGATGCCAAACAAGAGCAGTGGAGACCATCTGTTCTCATCTCTGTTAATTCAAAAGGAAAAAAAATACAGCTTATATTGCACTTGACAATATAATCATCCACATAGAGTAAAATAATGCTAATAATCTTCATTAAGAAGTAAATTCATTGCAATTATTTTCATACTGTTAGTCCTCCTCTCCTCCACAGAACGGCCTGTATGTGCATGAGTGTGCACATCCAGTGTGAGTGGCAAAATCCAAATTGCACACTCATCCACAGAGCCATGAGTCAATGAAGTGCGACACAATGAAAGTGAGGGCTTATATAACAAGCAGAGTAGTAGAGGAAAGAAAAGGTCATGTCATAGTCAGCATGAAAGGCAAAGAAAGTGATGCACATTTTATTTTTTTAAAAAGCATACATAAATGTGTGTTTAAAGTAGCCCAAACATGCCCTTTTATTGCTACATAAAGGAATAATGTTTGACCCATATTACTGACGAGCACGCATGAGGCCAGGTCGCATGGAAGCCACACATGGCTTTGAACCAGCCTTGTCGTGTTCTGGGACAAATGACGGGAGCAAAAGGAGCTGTGCCAAGGAGTCTTGGCCTAGAGCTGTGAGTGCAGCCCACACTCGCTCGGTTTGGCCCACTGACTGCCACTTTGCCTTGTTAAAAGAAAGGAGAGAGTTCAGTGCTGTCCATGGTTCTGAAAGCATTGTCTGTGTTGAATTAGTGATGCCCTGACTTTATTTGTGCTTTTTTTTTTGTTTATGTGACTATGTACTTTATTCATTTATCGCTCTGACTGTCTTTTGTAATTGTCTGTCTACTCCCACTGATGTTCTGGTTGACTGCTGTTATGTCACCTGCACAGAGGTAGGCGCAAACAGGCTCAGTCAGTAGCGCACAGAGTTCGTGTAATAACCCCCATAACAACGTGTGCAGCAGTGCCTGTAGTAAATGTTGACTGTTCTACACAGCTGCGTTGTATAACAGTAAAAAAGCTCAGTGGCCTAACAAATAATAAACACATAATTTTTATATGTGTTAACAAACCATGTTTAAACAAAGGCACACCGACAATACCACCTCACCAACATCTGCTGCAGTGGATTCTAGTTATTGCTTGATGTAAAGTGAACACACACCCAAGTATACAACAACATTAGGTACAACAGAGACACTATATAAAGGCCGTGTCAGATATTGGACCTTCATAAATATAATAATGCTGTTTTAATAGACAGAGAGGTCTGTTTATTTTTGTAGTTTGTTATTTAATATGACTGTATCCTATGTTATAGCTGTGCTATAAGGGAAAATCAAAACACAACCTAAAAAAATTGTTGTGGAAAGTGCATATTTCTTACAATTAAGGAATATAAATGCATGAATCCTTTTACACACTGAATAAACATTATCATTAATAGCAATAGGAGCACAAATTAACGGTCAACAAAATGAGGGACATAATCTCCGTGACCACCGAGTTAAGTAACTTAATTGTCGACTAAATACAACACATTGCATGGACACTTGTTTAAAAATGTGTACACAAAATGGAAAGAATTATGTGGCCAATCCTTACATCCTTCTGTTTCTGTTTTCCAAACCCTGTTCCGTGAGGATTTGAGTGCATATGGCTGCTGCTTTGTGTATTGTGTGTGTGAGTGAGATTGTGTGTGATAGTGTGCATGTGTCAAAGACCTAAAGATACTTGATGTTTGTGTTGTGCCCTACTGTGTGTGTAAATTTGATTACCATCACTGTTGCTGCTGACCCCAATGTGAGAGGAACTATCCTCCACCAAAGCTGGAGCCGTGTGCCCCAGTGACACACAACAGCACGGGCAGCATCGCACAGCCACAGCCCTACAGGCATGGTGCACATACACAAGTGGCTCTCGAGTGTGTAACAGAATAGAGATTGAGGAAAGGGAAGGGACATGCTCAAGATACTGAGCAGTGTGGCATATATGGAAAGGAGTTATAGTATATACCCAAAGACATTGAAATAAAGGCTTGAAAAGGAGGGCATGAGCTGACTTTGGGGGGGAGGGGAATGACACCAACATGGAGGACGAGGAAGAAGAAGAGAGTGCAGAGGCAAAGCGGAGAGCTGCAAAAGGAGACATGGCAAATCTGACTACTGCATGACACAAACTACTATGGGGGATGTTTGTAAGGCATGACAAATACCTACACGCTGTTATCCACTACATCAATTTCAAAAACCAAAAGGAAGCTTGGAAAGCCAAGCATGCAAACAGACAAATCCACTGAAGCAAATAGCCAAACCCCCAGCCTAAAAGCATACAGGATAAAACAATGTATTAAAAATATGATATGCACTGGTCAATTATTGCCAATTTTCTCCCTTATTAATGTGCAATGAAGATGAAGTCTTGCCATGTAGACGACTAAAGCTCATTATCTAGCTCTCCGTCTATCTATCTTTGCACCCACATGAGCTCAGTGCACATAGACAAACCCTGCAGTGATGCACGCCAGATTTTTTTTTAATGTTAGCCTTGTTTCACTATGTATAGCAAAAGACATGCTGCAATGCAGTACAGTATATTACATAATATTATCATTTAAA
Organism: Oostethus manadensis; assembly: GCA_024372805.1. Taxonomy (NCBI): domain Eukaryota; kingdom Metazoa; phylum Chordata; class Actinopteri; order Syngnathiformes; family Syngnathidae; genus Oostethus; species Oostethus manadensis. Next base: position 3,096,047 of record QODF01000010.1, read on the forward strand.
AAGCATTCACTCTCTATGTAAAAAACACTGAAGGCACCAAAGAAATTAATTTGTGATTGTTGAATGATGTACACAATGAATAGCTAACTTATGAAATGAAATTTAAAAAAATAAAACCAGATATTACAATTTTTCTACATTGGTTAGACATTTGCAAAATAATATGGATAAATCTCCAAACCACTTGGCAGTTGTTCAGAATTTCTTATTGATGTCATCAAAGTGCAAATGTCTTAGTACATGTCTCAATGTTTAAGTACGTCTTTGCAAATTTTTAAGTACAGGTGGCCTACACTTACCACAGTTAACTTACATTTAGCTGAATTTCCTAAATTGAACAGTATTCAATATAAGTATACAAAATAATTCAATTGTCGATTCTCAGGTCTAATGGTTCTTCTCTCTAATGTCAAAATCATGTCATTGTAAGTCATCACGTGCATATATTAGTCTGGTCAACTGTCAAAATGTGTCAAGAATATACTGTAATACCATGGATATCGTATATCTCCTAAAACATTGGCGAAAACTTGCTGTGTGTTGTCGACGATAATCTGTGACCAAACAGACAGACAGCAGTGTAAGGTCGCCCAGGAGGGTGAGGACAGAGGCCGTAGGAGAGGGAGGGTGAGGACATAGCATCCAGTGAAGAAGTGTTTTTAGTTAGCTTTATTTACAGCACATAGGTGACATCATTTTCTTATTTTTTTCCCCTTTGGTTTATGTGTTTATTACAGTATGTTATTCTGTACACATTGTCTTATGGTGCTGATATATGGAAGTTATTTTATATATGTGAATAAAACTATTTCCCTGGCAGTATGTGTGCAATGTGTGACGTCAAACAATGGAAGCTACTTTTACCGTAAAATCATTTTTTTCCAGTTTTATCCACAATTGTATTCTGGCAGCTAGACAAAAAAAAAACAGTAACCTGTGTCAGTAAAGAACTGACTAACACTGAGATGGTCCTCTGTCATAGGAACAAAACATCTAAACATTTTGACCTGCAGTGTTTACACAATGCCAAAAGGGACAATGCATTGTGGGAGGCACTGAAATTTTAAACGGGAAAGGAATTTAGTTATGACACATGAGGGAACAGCTTTGGGAAAGATATGAGCTTTTGCAGGTGAACCAAGCAAGTTATTTTGCTTAAAGAACCAAGAGTGTTGAGAAAAGGAAATGAAACAAAGCAAATGAGGAGAATGTTTGCATTGCGGTGGTACTGACTATTTACATGGGAAAGAAATGTTAGCAACCTAACCAAGATAGTAGAAAATCTGGGTATACTCCACCTCAAACCATGCAGACTAAGCCATTTGAGGGCTGTTATTTTTTTACTTTTAATGTTGTCTATAGTACAGACAAACTCACGTTTTGCATTGCTGCTGCTGCCTTTGCAGTCACAATTTGGACAATTCATTGTGAGTTTTATTTCATAGGAATTAATCATTAATTCATTTATCACTTATATTATTTATTATCGAAGTATTTGACTTACTACTATGTTCAACATGCCACAAAAATCTATAAAAACAAAAAGATATTGTTTTTAGACAATCAAAGGTGAGCATTTTAGGCCTACTTTTGATGCAGCTCATATTTTTTCCCTTCAGATTGTGCAAGTGTAGCTAGTAATTCATCCACATGCAATGCATTACCTCTCCACTCACGCCAGAGTGTATGCAGCTGATGCATCCACCAACATAAAACCATACAATTGCTAGATGCACTCATTTTTAATCACAACAACAAATCTCAACAGGGCATGGGCTGTCCAAGCACCGCTTAGCCCTGCTGCTGCACTGCGTAACACATAACGCCTCACTCACACACTCACCCACACACACACAAATATGTATTAAATATGCAGCCCACCATACACCAGTGTGTATGACAGACAAACTGGGCAAAAAAAACGAGAGAAGCTTCTACTTATTTAAAACATGGCTGCTGCCTCCTTGACTAACAACATCATAGTAAATTGATCCCACTCCTCCTCCTCCCTCCCATGCAAACATGCTTCTCTGTGTCTCTGCTTGAACTCCTATGCTGTATGCTGGATCCAAAGGTAAAATCTGAACAACTCCCATACAAAGGCAAACAATATTTCATGCATTTTCCCCATGATTGGCATTCACTTTATGCGTTTTAAAGTTGACCCACTTCTTAGCTAGAAACGATTATCTCTATACCATAAAATATCAAATTAGGAGCTCAGGCATCTCTGCTTTTGGGGATTTTGTTGACTATATAAGCTTTTTTACTAAATAAACCCATTGTGATTAAACATTGTGAGTCGCCTATGGAGCCTCCACCCTTCCCCCCTCTTCTTCTTCTCTGTCTACCCCTCCCTCGCCATCTTCCTCTGCTGTTGCTAAGACTGTTGAGCGTGTGTTAGTCTGTGGACTCCGATAGGTGGATCTCCATGTGTGTTGCTATGGCAACGCACAATATTCAACACAGAATCAGTCCAGAAGGAGAGCGCCCAGACCTTCACGTGTCATAAAACATGACCCACATTTAGACAGTCAAAAACCAAAAAGGAAACCAGCCATTGTGTTCATGCATTCGATATGTCAGAGTACTTTTCCACAAATAAATGCACAATAAGCCAATGAGTGGCATAATGTGGAACAAATATTGGCGGAAAATCCAAGCTGACGTTCAAGAAGACAAATGCCAACTGACCTGACTGGTTGTGAGTTGTGAGTCACAGCATACCAGCTGCAGGCTCCTTCCTCTCTCCCTGTCATGGTTCCAGCCATTCATACGTCAGTGAATCTAAACTGCTTAAGCATGCGTGTGCACACCTCTTAACACTCACGTATTACTTGAAATATGGGACTGAAGAGATGCAAATGTGTAGAAGGCCTCATAAACATACATCTGGAATGCTGAGATTTTAATGGAAAGTAAGCCTATTGTACTGTAATTAAAGTATGATTTATTGTTATCACATCAAAGTTCTTACCTCTCCAGAGGTGTGTCTCCTGTCAGGGAGCACCAGAGTGTTGGCATGGCTGCCCGGGACTATAGTAGAACCAATACTCATTCTGGGTCCAACTAGCATGTAGCGTTTGTCTCCTGATCTGTACTGGATGCTGTGACACAGTGTCCCATCATAATTAGTGTCTTGGAGATATTTGGAAGTGTACTCTGTGGATTTGGAGCACTGCATGGCGATCAGCACGATGATGCTGATGACAAAAAGGAGCGAGACCGAGCCCAAAGTGATGATGAGATAAAAAGTCACATTGTCGTCCTCCTCGTCCACTTTTGCTGCTGCACGTTTGACATCAGAAGATGCAAAAGCCTCTTTGGGCTCCACCAGTTTGACAGTCACAGTAGCTGTTGCTGAGAGTGAAACGTTGCCATTGTCTTTGACCAGTATGAGCAGTCGATGCTCAGCCTCGTCTGTCTCTGTGAAGGAGCGAAGTGTTCTGATCTGGCCCGTGTAGCGGTCCAAAGCAAAGAGACTGTGGTCAGTGACTTGCTGCAGTGAAAACAGTAACCAGCCGTTATATCCTATATCAGCATCATAGGCTCTGACTTTAGTCACCAAGTCTCCTGCTTTCATATTGCGGGGAATCTCCTCCACACCTTCAGCAGAACCGTTGGAGCTGACTGGATACAGGATGACTGGAGCGTTGTCGTTCAGATCCAGAATGAACACGTTCACTGTCACGTTGCTGCTCAGTGGAGGACTTCCACCGTCTGTGGCCACCACTTGGAACTGGAAACTTTTCAGCGTCTCAAAGTCAAAACTTTTTAGTGCTGATATTTGTCCATTTTCAGAGTTAATGCTCAAGAATGACGTCGCTAATTTGTGTTCATCTCCATTTCTCACAATGCTAAATGATACAATAGCATTATCCCCCTCATCACGATCGTGAGCGCTGACTGAAAACAAAAAGCCCCCTGCTCCATTGTTCTCATCGATATAGAACGTATATGGATTACTTGAAAACTCCGGACTATTATCATTCACATCTGCTAAAGTCACACTGATTGTTTTGTGAGAGGACAAAACTGGCTCACCAGCATCCTTTGCTATAATTATGACATCATACTTGGACTGATGCTCTCTGTCCAGGTGAGATTTGGTAAGGAGAGAGAACATATTATCTTGTAAAGCGGGTGTTAGCATGAAAGGTACGTCATCACTGACATGACACATGACCTTTCCATTGACACCCGAGTCCTTGTCAGTCACACTGATCAATGCAACAGTCGTTCCAGGTTTGGAGTCCTCTGCGATTGCACTTGAAAATGACGTCACCTCAATCTCAGGTGTGTTGTCATTCAAGTCCACTATAGTTACCGTAACACTTTTATCCGTTTCCAGGGGGACAGGCCCTTTGTCAGAGGCTTTAATATCTAGTTCGTATTTGTCTTTTGTTTCAAAATCTATTTGCCCTTTCACTATAATTTCTCCTGTAATAGCATCAACCTCAAAAACCTTGCGCAATTTATTATTAACATTATTCCCAAATGAATATACCACCTCCCCATTCAACCCATCGTCTAAATCTGTAGCGTTTACCTGCAGTATCGTGGTGCCAATTGGTGCATTTTCCTTTAGCGCTGCAGAATATGAGTCTGAGGTAAAAACAGGCATGTTATCATTTACATCTAAAACATTTATTAAAATGTCTGTGGTTCCTGTCCTGGCAGGCTTTCCACCATCAATCGCTGTCAGCAGCAGCCTGTGACTTCTGGCACTTTCTCGGTCTAGCGCTTTGTGCAAATACAAAACGGGGATTTTCCCATCTTCCCCTCTGTCTTTAACCTCCAGACGAAAATGCTCATTTTGACTGATTTTATAGGAGTGAACGGAATACGCTTCGCTGTCTGGGTCGTACGCGCTCTGCAGCGGAAACCGCGAACCAGGGAGAGCAGATTCGGAGATCTCCAAACGCGTCACGTTGTCGGGGAAGGTGGGAGGAAAGTCGTTTACGTCCACAATCTCAATGCCGACGTAATGCACCTCCAGTGGGTTCTCCACCACTATCTTTATGTTTACAACACACGGGCTGATACGCTCACAAACCTCCTCTCTGTCTATTTTCCTCTTCACCCTCAACAAGCCGTTGTTCGCTAAAACAAAAAGAGGTTCGGCTGGGCCGGAAACGACGCGGATTCCTCGCGCGCTCAGTCCACTCACATCCAATCCCAAATCTTTTGCAATATTCCCAACAAGCGCACCATCCGCCACCTCTTCGGGAACGGAGTAACGGAGCTGCGCCGTGGCGAACATGACATCCAAACAAAAAACGGCAACGATCACGCTCTGCAGCCATGGCGCGCGTCCACGTCGAGTCATGTTGGATCGGTGAAAAGTCCAAAATGGGAGTCTAAGCAGGAAAATGCATCTCAACGATTAGAGAAAACGAATGAATCCACCAAGCAATAAAGAAGATGTGCGTGAGCCATTAAACCGAAGTGCAAGAGCAAGGGCGCAGAAACGCGCAAGCGCAGCAAACGGCAGAAGTGATCCAGTAACCTTTTTTTTCTTCACAAGCAGTGACACCAAGCGAACAGAACCCACAATGCACACTAATCTATAAACACTTACATGCATAATCCAAATACTTAATTTTCCAAACAAAACTGCAGCAGGCCTAGAAGCTCTATTTGGGATGCAATTGTCAAAATTAGTAGTACAATGTAGCTGGTTAGTAGTTAAGAGTGTTAAAATGTGTTTAAAATGTTTTCAAACTATTACAACATAAGCAAAAGTATAGAGTTCCCTCCTCATCAGCACTCCATTTACACAAAGTTGTATGTTTATTAGCCCCGCCATCAACATGACGTCACTCTGTGCTGTAAATGGTCAGGAGAGATGACATTTACACATTGCGCCGCCATTCGCATGCCATTCCAAATGGGTTTGTTCATTTTCAAACTGAATAAAGAATCTATTATTTTTCTTCAATGTAGGGGACAGTTGCAACAATTGCAATTGATCCATTTCTGAAAAAGTTCAGCAATCACCGGATTCATCCTGCACATGCTCAGTTTAGTAGTCCTTGGTCCACATCTAAAGTAGTAGTACCCATAGACCCAGCACAAAAGGTGTGAAGCAAAATATAATTTTGTAATGAGAAAGTTTGTTAAATTATTATTATTTTTTAAATCAATATTAGTTGGGTTTTTTTACTCTGAATTTTTTTGTGATTACACAGCCTGCTTAATTTGTAGTTGAACTCATCAAACATAACGCGATAATACCTATTTAGCTATTGCTCATTCAGATTGCTTGTGGTAGTGTTTGAGATGTGAACTGTAAGCTGAGCTAGCTCATCGCTAATGCACTCTGGGACAGTTGAAACAATGTTGCTAAGGGTAAGCTTTAATATTTCAAAAAAACCAACATACAAATGTAAAAAAAAAATAATAATAAAAAAACCCAAAAACAAACACATAAGATTTGTTAAAGCACAAGTAAGGGGGATGTTTAAAGATGCTCTGTTAGCAATGCAAAATACAATGATGGGGAAATATATAACATTTTTGATATGATTAACATTGCAGTCAAATATGGCTGCTAACATCCTAACTCATGGGGTGGGACTTCAGCTGCTGTGCCAGATAATTTCTCAGCTTTATGAAACAAAATCCAACTTTGTCCATCAGAAGTGCTGAGGTCATTAACCTTGCACGGGCCACCAGTTTAGTTAAACACGACGCGGCACGCTTTTTGGAAAGCTTGACAAAATGATAAAAAGGCACAACTTCACTGCAAAAGACATTTGGAATGTAGATGAAACTGGCATCACTTTCTTCTGCACTGAGTCCCCAAAGAAAGTTCCTAGTTCGTGAATTGTTCACTTACAATGGCAATAAAGTTTTTCGGATTCGGATTCTGATTCACTTCAGCATTAGACAAACGCACATGTGTGGCTGTAGAACAGGGCTGGGCAAACTTTTTGACTTGTGGGCCACATTGGGTGAAAACTTTTGGCAGAGGGGCCATCTATATATAGTTAGTCTTCAAACAGAACAACATACTTATATATGGTGAAATGAAAACTAATTCAAAGCAAGTTAACTCATCACACAAATTCACCCACTGCTGCTACTTGGGTGATAAACATCAACTAAGCGCTAACCATAACACCTAACTTTATAACTTTTATTTTCAAATGCTCGCAAGACATGCTTGGTAGTCCAGCGGCATCAACAATATGAACTATGACCTGTAAAAAAATTGGATAACAGGAGTTTGTTAACGTCCGTCCTTTTTTACTTCTCTGACGACCTCATCAACATATTTTGCAATCAGGCAGAAAATGCTAGGCTGGGCCCCATGACCGCAGGCCCATCCACCAGGCACTCCCTATGAAGCCTCAGCCCCAGGCTTGGCCCGAGAGGGGTCCTCTGTGATCCACATCTGTGTAAGGAAAAATGTGGTCCAACTTTCATCATTAGCGTTACTTAAACTACATTTGATCTGTTTCTCCCACAGGCTTGGTTTGTCCCAAGAAAGGAAATAAACACCACCGAATAAAATAGAAAAGTCTTTGTCACTGCACAAAAGTTACAACAAAATTATACTCTAAAAGCCACTCTGCATCACATTGTGCATTGGTGCCACTGGAACATGCCAACTCCTCCATTGCGATAAGGTGGCAGTTAAAGGAGGAGTGGGTAGAAGACAGTTTCCCATGGAGGGTGGCATAAACTCGTGGAGAAAGAAAGGCCTCAGGGAAAGACCCAAGTCACGCCGGAGAGATTATGTCTCTTAAAGGACCTCGGAATGCCAAGGTACACTAAGAGAAGGTGCTCGGCCTCCTTTGTCTAAACACGCTCTCTCTGCACATCTTCTGAAAAGTAATGCAGACCAACTTGACTGTGGGCATAAAGAACCAAAAACATGTCAAATAACAACAAATTCTTACACAGCCAATCCCAATCCAACAAAAAACAAAAGAGAAGAGGTGAATGAAACTTCACAGTGACTGACCACAAATGTTACAAAAAAGGAGACATCAGTACATGTTTGACAGAAAAGGCGTGTTGACGAAATCAACATGGTTCATTCTGTAAAAGAACGTGCACCTCAAATTAAAAATGATTAGGATGAAATATTTTCAAGATACACTGTAAAGATGACTGTAGAACTGAAAGTTTCAACTAATGGTGGCGCTGCTGGAAAAGCCATATCATCATCCAAACTAATCATGGTTTATATGCATGTGGTCATCTAATTTGTCATTAAATGTGAAGAGATTTGGAAGTAAACTCTTCAAGAAGTGTTGAATTTTATAATTGTATTAACAAAAATTGGCCTAATGGTGGTGCTAGAGGTCAGGTCAGTGTTATGTTATTGAGGCCTTTATTTCAACCAAGTCCCTGGACACAAAAACTTTGTCAAAATGTTTTTGTAAATAATTTTCTAGGGGCAAATGTCCATGGAGTCAACAGTAAAAAATGTTAGTAATATTTGAGAAGAATAGGAGGGTTAACCCCTGTACTTAGGTCCTGTAGCAGAACCACAGCAATTTTACTTACAATTTTAGATAAATTTTTCAGCATCTTCAGTCATTATTGTGGTCCTTATTTGACTGAAAGACCAGGACTATTTGGTAAATTGTAACATTTCACTCCTTGTATTTGAGATGAAGCCATGCATTTTATGTTTGTGTGTTATAAATTCTGCGTATGTTGTGCTATTTATTAGTAGACACTTGAAGCTACTATATGTGCCAGTTTGAACAGTTAGCTCAAAGACAGAAATGTTATAATTGTCCCCAGTGTCCATCAAACCATCCATTTTGTATACAACTTGTCCTCATTCAAAACGCAGGCGTAGGCTGGAGCCTATACCAGCTGACTTTTGGCAAGAGGCGGGATACCGTGGCGGTGTTTACATTTGTTTTTTTTTTAAAGATACAATACTATTGGCATGCATTATAATAACAAAAGTTTTGGCACTGACTAACTACAGAGGTACTGACTTTTATGTAAATAAATTTAATAATGTAATTATGAAACAATAAGAATTACATGTCATTTCTTACCTCCCCAGAAGAAGTGTGTCTCCTGTCAGGGAGCACCAGAGTGTTGGCGTGGCTGCCAGGAACTATCGTAGAACCAATACTCATTCTGGGTCCAACTAGCATGTAGCGTTTGTCTCCTGATCTGTACTGGATGCTGTGACACAGTGTCCCATCATAATTAGTGTCTTGGAGATATTTGGAAGTGTACTCTGTGGATTTGGAGCACTGCATGGCGATCAGCACGATGATGCTGATGACAAAAAGGAGCGAGACCGAGCCCAAAGTGATGATGAGATAAAAAGTCACATTGTCGTCCTCCTCGTCCACTTTTGCTGCTGCACGTTTGACATCAGAAGATGCAAAAGCCTCTTTGGGCTCCACCAGTTTGACAGTCACAGTAGCTGTTGCTGAGAGTGAAACGTTGCCATTGTCTTTGACCAGTATGAGCAGTCGATGCTCAGCCTCGTCTGTCTCTGTGAAGGAGCGAAGTGTTCTGATCTGGCCCGTGTAGCGGTCCAAAGCAAAGAGACTGTGGTCAGTGACTTGCTGCAGTGAAAACAGTAACCAGCCGTTATATCCTATATCAGCATCATAGGCTCTGACTTTAGTCACCAAGTCTCCTGCTTTCATATTGCGGGGAATCTCCTCCACACCTTCAGCAGAACCGTTGGAGCTGACTGGATACAGGATGACTGGAGCGTTGTCGTTCTGATCCAGAATGAACACGTTCACTGTCACGTTGCTGCTCAGTGGAGGACTTCCACCATCTGTGGCCACCACTTGGAACTGGAAACTTTTCAGTGTCTCAAAGTCAAAACTTTTTAACGCTGATATTTGTCCATTTTCAGAATTTATGCTTAGAAATGAAGATAGTTTGTTTTCTTCTCTTCCATCTCTGAGAATATGATATGAAATTGCAGCATTCTCATTGTCATCACGATCAAAAGCTTTGACTGAAAAGACAGAAGCGCCTGCGTCGTTTCCCTCAGTAACATAGAAAGTATAAGGACTGAATGAAAACTCTGGACTGTTATCATTCACATCTGAAATAAAAACACTTATTGTCTTTTCAGATGAGAGTGCAGGTTGACCAGCGTCTCTTGCAACTACTGATATATCATATTTGGACCTTTTCTCTCTGTCTAAAGGGGATTTGGTCACTAAAGAATACATTTTGTCTTGTAATGACGGTGACAAAGCAAAAGGAACATCATCACCTATGGAGCAAACCACTTTGCCATTGAGACCAGAATCCAAGTCATTCACACTGATTAGAGCAACTGTAGTTCCAGGTCTGGAATCTTCAGGAATGGAACTAGAAAATGACGTCACTTCAATCTCAGGTACATTGTCATTGATGTCAACTATTTTGATGAGGACACTTTTTTCTGTCATTAGTGGAACAAAACCTTTGTCTGATGCTTGAATTTCAATCTCATATTTGTCCTTTTCCTCATAGTCAATAACTCCTTTCACTGTGATTGTGCCAGTAGAATGATAAATATCAAACAGCTTTAATAATCTGTGACTCACGCTGTTGCTAAATGAATACATCACATCCCCATTTGGACCTTCATCTAAATCTGTTGCATTTACTTGTATGACAGTTGTACCTATTGGTGTATTTTCTTCTAGTGTCACAGAATAAGCATCTTTGGAGAAAACAGGAACGTTATCGTTAACATCTAACACATTTATTAAAATGTTCAATTCACCTGTTTTTGGAGGTTTTCCTCCATCCAATGCAGTCAACACTAATGAATGTGTTCCTACTGCCTCCCTGTCCAAAGATTTTTGCACAATCAGTATTGGAATTTTCTCATCATCTCCTTTATCTTTAATTTCCAAACGGAAATGCTCATTTGTGCTAAGTTTATACTGCTGAACAGAGAAAGGGCCACTGTCTGGATCTCTTGCAGCTTTAAGTGGAATTCGCATTCCTGGTAACACAGACTCAGGGATCTCCAAGCTTTTTGTCTCCTCGGGAAAGCTAGGAGAATGATCATTAATGTCCACGACTTCCACGCCAACATAATGCACCTCCAGCGGATTTTCTAGCACAGTTTTCAAGTTAATTAAACAAGCAGAGCTCCTCTCGCATACCTCCTCCCGGTCAATCTTCCTGCTGACGTACAGAATGCCGTCGTTTTCTCCCAGGTGGAAAAGAGGCTGCGCGGCGCTCGACACAATCCGGTACTTGCGCTCTTTCAACGTGCTCCTGTCTAAACCCAAATCCTTTGCAATATTCCCGACAACGGTGCCTTCCCTAACTTCTTCTGAAACGGAGTATCTCAGCTGAGCCGAGGTGACGCTCCACAAAAGCACCGCGAGCAAGCAGCTCACCCACCGCCAAGCCGCCCGTGGTGCGTCGCATCCTCTTTGTTCCATGACGCACAACATCCACGTTACTTGCGGCGCGCCGTCAACAACCTATTGCATTACAGTGCGACGGGAAAATGTGCCCACTGTCTGAAAAAAATCTTACAAATGTGTCAAAAATGTGAAAATATTGATAGCAATAAAGTCTGCGGAATGTGACCACCACCAGTACCCTCACGCAACCGAGGCTGCAATGACGAGGCGGAACCAGACAACACGAAAGTCAATCCACTACATGTTTACCCCTCACAGCGACACCGTGTGTTCACATTGCTTACTGCAAGTACTTCAATCTTATAAAAAAACAATTGAACTTAATTGCACAAAGTCCAATATACCAGCAGAGCAAACATGATGAAGACTATGCTAGAAACCATTTTGACCATTACTAACAAACACATTACAATACTGCTTGATTTAAGTTGAAATATCACCCAAAAATCTAAATTTGCAATGCAAGTAGGGGTGTACAAAGTAGGGCAAAGGCATGACAAAAAGGATATTTTATGCTGTGTTTAAATACACGTGCGTGAAAATAACAGTTATTAGTACCATTGGCGGCGATACTACCAAGCAAGTGGGCTCCTTCTGCAGCAAGAACTTCATCTGCTATCAACCGTTTACAGACAATATATACACCCGTTTATAGGTAACGGTGCCATTTATGTTAATTATACTTGAGTTGAGATAGTATAGGCCCAATAATAAAGGGCTTGTATGCAGCGTGTTCCTCCAGCTGTCCAGAGGGCACCAAGACTCTTCCAGCATTATATCCCGCCTCTTCCTGCTTTTACTGCAAAAGCTATGTTGACATAACACAGGCACATGAACTAGTTATATTTACTGTCAGCTAATGATACCAATTTTGCAAAGTTTAGCTTCTAACGTTAGCCATCATTGAATGTGTAGCTCATAACCACACGACGACTCAAAACTATTAGTCGTTTCTCTGATACTGCTTTTGTGTAAAAGTGCATGCGTTATGGACATGTACGTGCATACGTATGTGTGGCCAAGAAGTGCAAAACACATTCACAAAAAAGAAAAATAAATGAGAATTACACCAACCAGAAAAAGAACGTACAAAATCCCAGTGTTAAACGAAGTGATTACGTTGGTGCATTTCTTTTCCGGTTAATGTTGGTAGTTAAGAATTGCGAAACACTAACAAATAGCAAAACAAATTACATTTGCACACCCCGGAATGGCATATACATCTGTTACAACATCATGAAAATATTTGATAGCCTCCTGTAGTACATGTGTTCCTTCCATCTGGTAAAAAAAACATTTGGCAACTCCAACAACCGACTACATGTTGAAAAAAATTGCACTAAGCAGCTCAAGTGTGTGTCACAAAAAGGGCAAAACTTGATGCCAATGTCCTCCATTAACACCTGCCACAGCTCAAAATGTTATCGCTTCCTGTCTGATTCGTGTGGTACAACTTCTTCCCCAGTGGTGTCATTTGTTTTGCTTTTTGTTGAAATGTTTTGCACTTCTCAGCCCCCTTACATACAAAACAGCAGTGACTGACAGCCATGAAGGGCAGTTTTTCTTATCAGCATGAAGAAAAATTTGCAACAATTTCCATGCATTTGTAAATGCGGAAAATACTTACATTAGTTGTAATATTTTTTTCTTTCAAACAACTAATAGTAACATGCTAACCAGCTGCAGTGTTCATATATTTTATGTTTTTAAAAAATAATAATAATTTGGAGCAAGTGGTACAGAGTCCCATTAACTTGTTAAAAGTTAATCATGGAGTAATATTGGAATATGGTGTCATTGTGCAGTGCAATGCAAAAGCAGCGCATCACAAAATTAGAATAAATTAAAGTACATTTAAATAAGGAATTGGTCTGTAGGTTTTGCAACATTGCAGGCATTTATCAAAGTACAGTATTGTGTAAACACTGGGAAATATGCTGACATACTCTGCACAATGTGTACAATGGACACTGAAAAAAAAAAAATACTTGTCATGGATTGTAACCGTTACAGCATATAGAAAACTGTTCTTGCTTTCAAGTATTAAATTATGATGAGTTCACCAAAATATACGCATTTAATATTATGGTCTTATGGTATTCATAAACCAAGAATGAACCAGTTCAAAAGAAATAAGCCACATTTATTTAAAAAACTGCCTTACCTCCCCAGAGGAAGTGTGTCTCCTGTCAGGGAGCACCAGAGTGTTGGCGTGGCTGCCCGGGACTATAGTAGAACCAATACTCATTCTGGGTCCAACTAGCATGTAGCGTTTGTCTCCTGATCTGTACTGGATGCTGTGACACAGTGTCCCATCATAATTAGTGTCTTGGAGATATTTGGAAGTGTACTCTGTGGATTTGGAGCACTGCATGGCGATCAGCACGATGATGCTGATGACAAAAAGGAGCGAGACCGAGCCCAAAGTGATGATGAGATAAAAAGTCACATTGTCGTCCTCCTCGTCCACTTTTGCTGCTGCACGTTTGACATCAGAAGATGCAAAAGCCTCTTTGGGCTCCACCAGTTTGACAGTCACAGTAGCTGTTGCTGAGAGTGAAACGTTGCCATTGTCTTTGACCAGTATGAGCAGTCGATGCTCAGCCTCGTCCGTCTCTGTGAAGGAGCGAAGTGTTCTGATCTGGCCCGTGTAGCGGTCCAAAGCAAAGAGACTGTGGTCAGTGACTTGCTGCAGTGAAAACAGTAACCAGCCGTTATATCCTATATCAGCATCATAGGCTCTGACTTTAGTCACCAAGTCTCCTGCTTTCATATTGCGGGGAATCTCCTCCACACCTTCAGCAGAACCGTTGGAGCTGACTGGATACAGGATGACTGGAGCGTTGTCGTTCTGATCCAGAATGAACACGTTCACTGTCACGTTGCTGCTCAGTGGAGGACTTCCACCGTCTGTGGCCACCACTTGGAACTGGAAACTTTTCAGTGTCTCAAAGTCAAAACTTTTTAACGCTGATATTTGTCCATTTTCAGAGTTGACATTAAGGAAAGATGTGATGTCAGTGTGCCCTCCCTGTCTGACTATATAATAAGACACAGCAGCATTGTTGTCTACGTCTTTGTCAACTGCTTTCACAGAAAACACTGATGCACCAGCTTCATTGTTCTCTGTCAAATATAACTCTAAAGGGTTGTGAGAAAATTCGGGGACATTATCATTCACATCTTTAACGTGGATGCTGACCGTTTTGACTGTAGAAAGAGGAGGCTCGCCACAGTCAGTAGCTGTTACTGAAATGTCATAACTTGATATTGTTTCTCTGTCTAATGCATCTTTTGTCACTAACGAGTACATGTTTTCTTTAAATGATGGCTTTAGTTCAAATGGTACATTTTCTGTTAGACTGCAGATGACTTTACCATTAGGACCAGAATCAGCATCAGTGATACTAATGAGAGCGATCACAGTCCCGTGCTTTGCATCTTCTGGGACGGTGCTGGTGATGGATGTCACTTCAATTTCTGGTTTGTTATCATTGACATCTTGAATCTTTATGACGACTCTGCAGTCTGTTGTCATGGGAGGCTGACCTTTGTCGGAGGCCTGCACGTCTAACTTGAAAACATCAGATGTCTCAAAATCAATTTGCCCTTCAACTCGAATTTCTCCACGTTTTTTGTCCAGACTGAAAAGACGCNTCTAAATCTGTAGCATTTACTTGTATAACAGTGGTGCCTATTGGAGCATTTTCGTCAAGCATCACTGAGTAAACATCATTAGAAAAAACTGGCGCGTTATCATTAATGTCTAAAACATTTATTAGAATATTCATTTCTCCTGTTTTGGGAGGTTTTCCTCCATCCACTGCAGTCAGCACTAATGCATGACTCGCCACTGCCTCCCTGTCTAAAGATTTCTGCACAACCAAAATGGGTATTTTACCATCATCTCCTTTATCTTTCACTTCTAATCGAAAATTATCATTCTGATTCAGTTTGTACTTTTGTACAGAAAAATCTCCTCTGTCTGGATCCCGGGCAGCTTTCAGTTGAATACGTGCTCCTGGTAACACGGACTCTGAAATCTCCAACGTCTTCTCTTTCTCCGGGAAGATGGGGGAGTGGTCATTCACGTCCAGTATTTCTACACCAACGTAGTGGACTTCCAGCGGGTTTTCTAGCACTGTTTTTAGATTTATTAGACACGCACTGCTCAGCGCGCACACGTCCTCCCTGTCAAGATTTCGGCTCACGTAGAGGAGGCCATCGTTCACATTAACGTGGAAGAGAGGCTCCGCAGCACTCGACACAACCCGGTATTTCCTCTCTTTTAACGTGCTTTTATCCAGGCCGAGGTCTTTGGCGATGTTCCCCACCACCGCTCCTTCGTTGACTTCCTCCAAGATGGAATAACGAATTTGCGCTGAGGCCACACTCCACGAAAGCGCAGCAGCCACCGCGCACAGTGCCAAGCATCGCCGTGTCATTCCCGCGCGTCTCCTTTGTTCCATAGTGAAGCCCGTGAAGATCAGTTGTCCATCACAAGAACTACCACTGACTTGCAAAAACACAATCCATCACTGGTCTCGCGTTTAAAAAACAAACAATTCTAAACCAGTTATTTTTATGTACAGTATTTGCAGAAGCTACAATACGCGTAGGTGCTGACACGACTGTGTACTGAAGCCGACTGTTGCCAAAGGGAGGTACCAAATGCTACAACAGGCTTGTGTGTTACCGCCCCCTGTTGAGCGCCACTATAACAACAAACTGCAGAACCACAGGAACCAAACCTCTTATCATAAGTATTAAATATTAATTACGTTGTTTAATATCCTGACGCACATCCTTCGTTTAAATGCACAGAACCAGCATGTAAAATGAAAAAGTATCGACGTAGCGACTTTTAAGAATTGGTCACAACAATGTATAGAATATTTTACTTTACGTCAAATGGAGCTAGTAGATTTATGTAATTATAGCCGACATTTTTGTGAGCAAAGTAGAACTGACCAATATTGGCTGACCAACATCCGATACTTAAATACCGATACTGATATCAACCGATAACAATATAGGCATCAGCTATTCCTTCAAATTATGGGCCAATATTAGTGGGCCAAAGTTATCAGACATCCCTAAAGCAGAGGATATTAGGATATTGGAATATAGGATCACATTTTCCAGCACCATGGACAGCAACAAACCCTACTCCATGCATGTTTGCAGCCATAGACTATGAACTTGCACGTGACTATGCATATTTACAAGGAAAACTGGACTTTTTGTGGAATTTTTCCCATCATCCACAATCCTTATGTGAGACGTGAACACGTCTCTCTTTTCTGTGCGTTCTAAAGTTATAAACAGGTAAAAAGAGATCGTTCATTGCTGCATGTAATGGGACACACCTATACCACCTACCAAGACGGTTGTAAAAGCTCCTCCAAAAACCTCCAAAAAGGTTTTATGTCCATGCTGCTGTAACCATGTATTAACATGTACATTCATGATAACATGATATATGTCTTGTATTTTGCCATCTTCTGATTCTTTTTTGCATTTCTGGACCTTCCTTGCCGGAGCGTTGATTTTACACAGCAACATAGAAACAATCGCCTATACACTAACATTAACTTTTCCAAACTCAAAAATAAAAACACAGCAGCAGTAGCAGAAGCTATATAGCGTTACCTTTGGTAGTGGTAAAACTGAGGCACTGTGAGAGTGCACTGCGGGCAAGTGTGTGTCAAGTGAGTGGCGGCGCCAGTCGCTAGCCGGCTAGTAACAATGTAGATAATAATAACAATGTAGCTGTAGATTGGTTAACATGCACATCACATTATATGTAAATTGATTGTTGGTGCTTTTTGGCTTTTTTCAGAAGGCTACGTAGGCGGAATTAGTGTTTCTCAGTGGGTGCATTCATCTCGAAAGCTTTCTAGCCGTTTTTATAACTTTAGAAGGAACAGAAACAGAAAAGATGTGTTCATGTCTCACATAAAGATGCAGTGTAAAATTCTAAAACAGTGCAGTTTTTTTTAAAGCTGAATTATTAAGCTAATTGGTCTTCAAGGCTGTAAAATGTAACAACTATTAATAAGCTGACACTTAATTACCTTGAAAATGGTGGATTGCAAAGTGAAACCCCTTCTATTAACACACGGCTATGAGTTTCTGTGCAAGGAAGGACACACACATACACACAAATAACTACCACCTGTATTATGGCATTAAGCATTAAAACACAGCACTTATACAGTAGAGGGGTGATTCACGGTCTTCACGGGCATCTTCAACATCTCCTAGGAGTCATGCCATGTCCCAGCCTGCTTCAAGATGTCCACCATTTTTTCCGTCGCCGAGAAGCCCAGAATCACTGGACTCAACGACTACAGACCTGCGGCACTGACATCTGTGGTCATGAAGTCATTTGAGCGCCTGGTTCTGCCTCATCAGAATCAGAATCAGAAAAACTTTATTGCCATTGTAAGTGAACAATTCACAAACTAGGAACTTTCTTTGGCGACTCAGTGCAACGTAGAATTCTAAGTAAACAAAGAGTATTAAATAAACATAGAACTAACTAAACATAGAACCTGAGTAAAAAGTTGAAATCACTGATAAGTAAAGGCATGAGGGTGTTTTTTAGTGCAGGTAGTATAAGGTGCCAAAAATACTGGTTATAAAGTGAGCATAGTGCAAATGTTATAAAGTGTTCATGAGTTCAACAGCAGCAGGAAAGAAACTGTTCTTGTGGCGAGAGGTTCTGGTCCGAATGGACCATAACCTTCTGCCAGAGGGGAGTGGCTCAAATAGTCCATGTCCAGAGTGGGAGGGGTCAGCAAGTATCCGGCCTGCTCGCCCCCGAGTTCTGGAGACGTACGAGTCCTGGAGA